>CAUDMG010000727.1:0-78343 GCA_958450375.1 Homarus gammarus | reverse complement strand
GAAGATAGGTCCAAACAAGAGATAATAACTATACAAAAATTATGGAAGGTTAGGTTAGGTTGTTGAAAGGGGAATTATATACCTGTAACACCATTAATTATACTGCTGGTGACCGTGGTTGGTGGGATCAAATTATACCAGTATTTATGTTGCTTCTTGGTTGATATTCCTACACGTTAGTTGTCGACCGTGTAAATCTGGGTGTTTTATTTTGTCTCGGGTAAGTGAACGTATGAGAGGGACACACACACACACACACACACACCACTGAATGAACACTACAGGGGGAAAAATTAATGACTCGTATCGTCATTATCAACAAGTGCGTGCGTGAGTCAGGTAACACGATCTTTTCCTTAGTGGTACAGGGGTCATATATACAGCTTGTGTAACTGATGGCGAATTGTGATAGATGTTGGGTTCATTGCTACTTAGGGGTTTGATTGGCCTCGGTGGCGGGGGACCAAAATTTTTACCTGTACGTAAATTAGAACACGCCAGGCAACATCAGACCAAGGGGAGACAGCGTCACCTTTTGAGGGCTGCCGAGTTGGGTTTAAGAGGACGCCAATGAAGATGAAATGAAGCCGAGGTTAATTGAAGCGCGGGAGGAACTTCTTGAGCCTCAGACAGTCAATTAACACCAATTAATACCTAAGGAGCGAATGGAATTATCTGAAACCTGGAGACCTGATCGAAAACGAGGTCGAGGTTTTCTTCTGTCGTCTTCGTCCGTCATCGTCCTAGTTCACTTCTTTATAATCTTCATCGTCATTTAAAATTTAAATTATATCTAGCGCTTGTGAGACCTCACCTGGATTACGCATTTCAGTTATGGTCACCGTATTACAGAATGGATATAGAATCCTTGGAAAGAATCCAGAGGAGAATGACAAGACTAATCCCGGGCATCAGGAACCTTGAGTACAGAGACAGGTTAAAGCATCTTAATTTGCACTCCCTCGAGAGACGTTAGAGTGAGGGGCGACATGATAGAGGTGTATAAATGGAAGTCAGGGTTAAACAAAGGGGACATTACAAAGGTATTCAAACTATCCAACCAGGAGGGAACTCGTAACAGTGGTTTTAAATTAGACAAATTTAGATTTAGGCGTGAAATAGGTAAACACTGGTTTGGAAACAGAGTAGGGATGAATGGAACAAGTTACCAAATATCACATTAACTCGAATACTCTGGATAGCTTCAAGCATAGGTTGGATGCTTATATGAGCAATAGGGGTTGGGTATAAACGGGACTGCCCAATATGGGCCAATAGGCCCACTGCAGTTTCCTCCATTCTTATGTTCTTATTTCCACTTCCTGTTCCTCTCCAACCATCCCTTTCTTCCTCTTCCTCTTTATCTTTCTCTATTCCTCTCTTTCCTGTGCCACTTCACATTCATCTTCCTTTTATCTCCTTCCCCAACTCCTCTCTTCATCATCTTCTCTCCTTCCCTCATCTTCCTCCTCCTCATCTCGCCTCACTATGTGTATGCTCAGGTAACTTGAAGACCCAACACAATAGAAACTCTCTCTTTAGATTTATTAAAAATAATGCGCTTGTAACTACGACTAACTACGAGGGCAAGGAAGTTATGAGGGAGCGGTGATGGTGTGAGGGCGCAGTGATGGTGTGAGGGAGCAGTGATGGTGTGAGGGAGTAGTGATGGTGTGAGGGAGCAGTGATGGTGTGAGTGGTGTGAGGGAGTAGTGATGGTGTGAGGGCAGTGATGGTGTGAGGGAGTAGTGATGGTGTGAGGGAGCAGTGATGGTGTGAGGGAGCAGTGATGGTGTGAGAGAGTAGTGATGGTGTGAGGGAGTAGTGATGGTGTGAGGGAGTAGTGATGGTGTAAGGGAGCAGTGATGGTGTGAGGAAGTAGTGATGGTGTGAGGGAGTAGTGATCGTGTGAGGGAGCAGTGATGGTGTGAGGGAGTAGTGATGGTGTGAGGGAGTAGTGATGGTGTGAGGGAGCAGTGATGGTGTGAGGGAGTAGTGATGGTGTGAGGGAGCAGTGATGGTGTGAGGGAGTAGTGATGGTGTGAGGGAGTAGTGATGGTGTGAGGGAGCAGTGATGGTGTGAGGGAGTAGTGACGGTGTGAGGGAGTAGTGATGGTGTGAGGGAGCAGTGATGGTGTGAGGGAGTAGTGACGGTGTGAGGTGAGATCTATTTATTTTACCCACAAGGTTTACTTCTCTCTGCCTATATGTCTTACAGTGGTAGCATCAAGTATTAAGATGCGGGTGAGAGAGAGTGTAGGTGAGCCTCCACCTGATACTTGCCGTACATTACAACACCACCTTGAGTTAGCACAGTACTCCCATCACCAACAGTTTTAAGTACTCGAATTTCAGCTTTTTTCTTCATTGTGTGCCACAGTTTAGGTCAGGAGTAGATTAATGGGATATAATAATGAGAAAATTATCTCGGTATATAATATATGCCAGGTTTTTATAGCTATAATTGATATTGTTTATTTATGCACATACGCGTGAGTGTGTGCGTGCGTGCATTCGTGTTTTTATAACATAATTTATTTTAACCTTTATTCCCGTTTAGTTCAACCTGTCTCTTAACAGACAAAAAATAAGTAAATCATATTAATCTCTTCCGAGTGTAAAGATTATTATTAATACGACTAAACGTTCACCACACACCTGTATTTGTATTCTGCTCTGACGATTAGTGGATAAATTGTGAAATTTTATTGAACAATTATAGACAAGAATAAAAAAGGCAATAAGTTTACAAATGCCAATAAAGAATGTGAGGGAATTACTTCTCACCTGAGACGGAACGTTTTAAATTTACTTCCCAATAATCTTTACCAAGACGGAAATCAGGCAAGGGGGTCCTCCCCCCCTCTTTCCCTCTCTGGCTCTCTCTTCTCATCCTCCAACTCCCACTCCTTCCACCCCCCCCCCTCCCACAGTACCCAAGCACGAGGGCCCTGGACTAACGGGACCCGCCTCCGGGACTTACCAACAATAGAAAAATTCCCTCACTCTGACAAGCGGGAAATTAATTTCTTTATCCCCTCGGGAGATTAGTGCCGTCATAGCCCCGTGCACAGGGAAGTGGGTAATGGCCCCCCATGGTATACTTGGCAGTTCCTTCACGATGGAACCCCCACGTGGAAGGCTGCCAGACCTGGACCTGGACCTATACTTTCAAAGATTCGTAACTTGGATTTGTTTTCTCGTAAATGAAAGTCCAAGAAGGTGTGTAATTAGGGTGGCATTGGGATAAATTTTGCACCGTTGAAGATTAGGTTAGGTTAGGTTAGGTTAGGAAAGATGAAGCTCTTGGAGGTGTCGCTAAATCACATCTTAATTGACCATCACCTGCACAGGCTGTTCGCGGCGCTACTGTAAACTCCTCTGACCTGGCTGTCTATCGTCTGACGTTCTGTTTAATATATATTTTTTTTTATTTGGAAGCAGATGTACAACAGAGTTAGCTTTATATTTTTAGAGACACTATATGTGTATGGAACTATGCCCAGTAGATGTCTTCCTCGCCCCATAGGAACACATTGTAAGCTGCTTCTTTGATGGAAACACAGCCACCGGCCATGATGAGATCTCTACATAAACTTTCACCACTGACTGTAATTAATGGCCTTAAATTTCTCAACCTTAATATGACGCCGTCAGTTCTCCTCCTCTATGTCAATTGGCTAAAGACCTGACCACAATCCCGGAAACAGTCCTGACCAAAGCAGCTTTTTCTAACCTTAGAAAAAAATGGCTAAGGTGCCATCCAAGAGTATGTGTTTATGAAGAATTTATATTGCCAGTCACTATTAAGACAACTTGAATTATATTCTTCGGAGACTTCTCTTTTAAGACTAGTCGACGGGTTGAGAGAGAGAGAGAGAGCGCACTACTAAACGGCATCGTCCCATTACACCTAAATTAAAACAAAACCTAACATTTACTCTTGATACACGACAGTATGACACAAACACCTATAGTACAGCCTATGTGTCAGTCTATACTGTACTCATGTCACTACACTCAACACCACAAACTTCACCTCAGACTCATCATATATGCACCTGAACTACCACCTGTACACCTTCACTCTTTCAACAGTCTGGAATATTGCCAGATCAGAACATAAAACAAACCGCAGTGTCACACCTGTATGTCGTTAATGCAGCAGTATGCCACACTGAATGTCACATTGGCCTTGGTGTTTACTTTGCCCTTTTCGCTAGATGAATTACGTGTGTGTTGACAAAAAGATTCAAACCAAACCTCGATTCCTTGCCTGACCTTCCTACGCAATCCCCCAGTGCCACTCATGACCTCAACGCCACTGCCACTCATGACCTCGACGCCAGTGCCACTCATGACCTCGACGCCACTGCCACTCATAACCTCAACGCCAGTGCCACTCATAACCTCAACGCCACTGCCACTCATAACCTCGACGCCAGTGCCACTCATGACCTCAACGCCAGTGCTACTCATAACCTCGACGCCACTGCCACTCATGACCTCAACGCCACTGCCACTCATAACCTCGACGCCAGTGCCACTCACGACTCCAAACGTCAAAGCAGTGAGCCAGTATACGTGTGAAGGTAACCGGACAAGTTTCTAAACAGGACCAACCTCTAAGAGAACCTGTATATCTGCCTCGCTCTAATGGGCTCATAGGGAAGTGTGTCTGGTTTTTGACGGACAATAAGTAGCTTTTTGTTCGCATTTCTTAAGTTGATTGAAAGTGGTTTTTGCGCGCTTGGGAAACTTTTTTGTTTTGTTTTTTGGTGGTGGTTTGATGTACCCAATGATCAGCTCTTGTTATCTTTTTTCCTTTGTTCTAAGTTTTGATTGATTATTTTACTTTTTGTTGATGTTTGGTTTAGATAGTTTTGTACTTTTGAGAATGTTTTTGTTTTTAGTAAGATTCTAGTTTGTGGTTTTGTTTTCGAGATGTTTTGGTTTATGCTCGTGGTTTAGAGTTTTTTTATTTTGTACTTTTATATTAGACGTTTTAATTTGTGCTTTTGTTTGTTCTAGATTCTGTTTTAAGCAAGATTCTAGTTTCTCCATTTGTTTTAAATTATAAAGCCTCTGGATTATTCTTCTATTTAGGCCATTTACATATGAACATTGAGATTCTTGGCCTTGTAATTGGATACACAGTCATGTGAATCACTCGATAAGGTGGTGTAGGTCATCATGATATACACCAGAATTATATATGAAAATACACATACAGTATATAATTAATCTACAAATTCTACGTATTATGAGTACTTTTTTTTCATGCTGTATACAAATGAGAATGATATTATCCTATAGCAATTTTCAAGGCAGTTATTGATGGTTCAGAATTATCATCGGTGAATTCAGTGGAAGGCGACACTATCAAAGAGCAAAAAATACACACACACACACACACACACACACACTGTATACCTAACAAAGACCAGAACAAAACAATATTGGGAGCCACAGGAGAGAAAAACAATTTATCTCCACTTCCTTCTAAGGAGACAACTTGTGAAAAGCCGTATGTCACCCGGATGGCCAACTGTCCAAATTTGTATGAGACTGTGAGAGACCCCTTTTCGAGGCAGCAATATCTCTTCGCCTGATCGATCTCTCTTTAGAAACTTTTCACTCCCGAGGAACGAACCTGAAACTGGTGGGAGTCTTATGTGTCAGGAGTTAGATGGGAGTCGGGTTTTTTTTCGGCTTGGAATATATGTAAGAGTTATGTGTCTTTGTTTGTTTTGGGGGGGAAGAAAAAGATCTGCGCCGTAAAAAAATTATGTTGATATTCATTATTTCGTATCTGAGGAGAAAAGATGTGACGCCTGGAGAGTGTTTACTTGGTGCAAAGTGTTGGGGGTGACGTTGGTCAGGGACCTTTGTGGTAGAACTTTACGCCGAGGAGCCTGCTGGGATTGGCACTGTTATGTAAGGAAGACATTATAATAACAATTGTTGGTTGTAAGCTAATGCAAGTAGCAGCTGTAATGGTGTCGTTTGAACGGTATAATAGGGTAAAGGCACCACCGATTGGATATAATTGTTAATGGCCAACAGTAGCACAAGTTTGGTTATAGCGGCAGTGATAGCTAGCGGTTGGTTATGGTGCTGTAACAATAGCTTGAAATGGAATAACAAAGGCAACGATAACAATATAGATAATAGCAGCAACAGTAAAAGTCTCGCTAATAGTAACAACTACACAGTCAGCAGCTGAAACAGTCAACACGTCACGTCACCTCGCCCACTCAGAATACATTTACCCACATGAGAATGGAGTTTCTGTGTTGATGTGAAGGACAGTACGTTCTGGAGACGTCTGCCCTTAGTTGCTCCCGTTCCTGAGGGAGGGTGGCTGGAATATTATATGTTATATACAGTATTTTAACTCCACACACACATCATAAACTTGGGTCCTTCTCTCCTCTCGGGTACGTCCAGATTAATAACATAATAGCATAAAATAATCCAGACTTTATAATGACAGATTATACTATGTTGTACAGTACCAGGGTTAAACTTGGTTATTTTCATCTTATTTCATTGTATACGAAAAGAAATATCGTTTTTTATATCCAGGAAGAGGTGTGACTAAGTGTATATCCTTTTATAACTACTAAATCACCCCCAGGATATACTTTTAGATTAATTTATATAGATATCCTTTAATTTTTAAGTTCAGTAAAAAGTAATTATCTCCTCACGTAGTTCAAAACTTCCAGGAAACTAAAGGGTATCATCCGACTGAAGACAAGAATATATGTACACTTAGACTACCACAAGAGATGGTACAAGTGCTTCAGTAACTCCTAAGTCTCTAAGGTTAAGATCCAGGACTTCAGTAGTTTTTTCTTTCATTGTTAAATTTTGAGGCGCGAAAACTATTACCTTTTTGTGTTTTTTCCCAGAATGTATCCGGCTTCCTACAAGGAGAGTTTTAAATATATACTTGGGGGTAAAATTAGGATGGTTTTAGAATGTAAATTAAAAAAATGGATACAGCGTGGAGTCTTTTGTTGCCGGGGAGGGTATCTTAGTGTTATTGTTGGCTCTCTCTCTCTCTCTCTCTCTCTCTCTCTCTCTCTCTCTCTCTCTCTCTCTCTCTCTCTCATACCTCCCCTGTATTCCTCCCACCTCCCCTTTCTTCCCCTCTCTCCCTTCTACCTTTCCTCTTCCTCCTACCTCCTCTCTCTCCCCCATTTAACCTTCTTTTTAACGCTCTCAGGTAGGTTGAAGATCAGAGGTAGTCGGTCAAATTGCACTAACAATGCCATCAAAACAATGAAGATATAACCAAACATTCTCACATCTCTTCTCCAGCTCTCACCTTTCTCAACTCCTCTCAACCGGAACCTTAAAGCTCTCGGATTCACTCCTTCAGCAACGTTTTCAATATTTGCAAACACCTTCAGATTTATTGGTGTAGATTTCGACAGTATTCCCCCCCCCCCCCCCAGCCTCGCGAGTTATATAATATTATATTCATAAGGATTTGGAAGGTGGTGCTGGAAGTAGTGACACTTTCTTATCAGTGTTTTAAGGACTCAGTGGTGATTTTTAATGGTGATTTCATGTTGATTTTATAGAGATTTCAATATTTATTGGTGGTATTTCAGTTCTCAAGGGTTCAAGTTTATCTCGGAATAAACGTTATCATATGGAAAAAAAATAAACTCACAAACTTGTTTACACTCGTATGAACAGTTTTTTTTGTGTGTGTATATTCAAAACACCATGAAGGAATTGTTGGAGAAAATACAACACTTCTCTGATGTGTATTGTTTAATTAAACATTACAGTATAGATTGTATATTCTAATTATTGTAACAACAGTAAACACAGAAAATATCCTCCTATAAGACATTTATAACACCAACGTAAAGTAATAATCCGTTAAACTTTCACAGAAAAGTAAGAAATTTTTTTTTCCAGACTAAACGGCGTAAACCTCGACTGGTAGAATACGTCATCAAAGACTCTTCACAAAGAACGTGTAATTTTCCCCTAAGACTCTCAGACAATCAAATCACGACACAAGACAAGCTCAAACCAATGGTCGTCTTTGGGTTGATATTCTTGATCAATAACCGTGGGAAGATTTCTTTATGGGAGTCTCTCTCTCTCTCTCTCTCTCTCTCTCTCTCTCTCTCTCTCTCTCTCTCTCTCTCTCTCTCTTATTGATCTTGTTCTGCCATCTTCCTTCCCATCTCGTGTTTTTTGTCATTTATTCAGTCCATCTTTTTCTACTCTCCTGTGTTTCCGTTTCTCTCCCTTCATTGATTTATACACTCTCTCTCTCTCTCTCTCTCTCTCTCTCTCTCTCTCTCTCTCTCTCTCTTATTTGTTTTTATTTTTTCCCCTCTTATTGTCTTCCTTTCTTCCCTTCCCATTTTATTCCTGTTTTATTCCCTCCTTTTTCTCCCCTTCCTTCTTCTTCTCCACTTATCTCCTCTTTCTTTTCCTTCCCTTTAATTAGTGGAGGTAAGAGTACTCTTTCTAGTTAATGTCTTGACTATAATATGTCGCTATATTTGACAAAGTGTTTGGATGTCTTAGCTGAGACATAGACGTTCTCCCACCTCAAGGCTTACTAGAGTCTCGGTGCACATGTGACTCCATATTGTCTTACGGATTAGCGTAGCTTAAGTCATCCAGTTAGATACGTTCTTACACCCCAGTTAGGTACATTCTCTCTCACTTCCATTTAGAGAGAGAGAGAGAGAGAGAGAGGATTCGTATAAATCTCTAACGACTCGTATAGGGTAGCGAGACGAGACCAATATTTGCGACTCGTAACTGCAGCGAGACGAGACCAATATTTGCGACTCGTAACTGCAGCGAGACGAGACCAATATTTGCGACTCGTAACTGCAGCGAGACGAGACCAATATTTGCGACTCGTAACTGCAGCGAGACGAGACCAATATTTGCGACTCGTAACTGCAGCGAGACGAGACCAATATTTGCGACTCGTAACTGCAGCGAGACGAGACCAATATTTGCGACTCGTAACTGCAGCGAGACGAGACCAATATTTGCGACTCGTAACTACAGCGAGACGAGACCAATATTTGCGACTCGTAACTGCAGCGAGACGAGACCAATATTTGCGACTCGTAACTGCAGCGAGACGAGACCTTTTGAAGTCAGTAACGAGGTCTCGGTCTCGTCCTCTATGTAATAAGAGACTGGGAAGTTTGTCTCTTATGGTATTTATTGACGGCGGCCAAAACAGGGTATCTGACCATCTGTATTCCTGAAGAGATCTATTAGTTATTTTTCCATCCTGTATTTTGGGTTAAGAGAACACTTGAGTCCCATTTGTAGTTGGACACCATTTTGGGATAATAATTTTACGTTTGTATTGTGAGTCACTGTGATATTTCGTGTGTGTGTGTGTGTGTGTGTGTGTGTGTGTGTGTGTGTGTACGAGCATGAGTATGTAATTATGTGCACAACTGTCTGTATTGAATGTATACCTGTATAGTATATTATGAACGAATATGTATGAATAGATATCAATAAACACCATTCATTCTCTTAGCTTATACAACGTCCCAATATTTCTACAATTAAGATTAAATTAGTCCTCAAACTCTGCCACATTCAACATAAACAAAGGTAAAATTGATGACTGCTTCAGCTACCTTTGTTTGTGTACCTGTGTGTTCCTCTTTCATGTGTAAATATTCCATGTCCGCTGCAAAGATCTAAGGACGGCCAAAGACATCTAGGAGCAGTTATTGGCACTACGGACTTCAAGACCGAGTATGCAGCAGGAAAAGTGAATGAGTGGGTTAGTGAAATCCAAGCTCTGTCTGAGATTGCTAACACAGAGCCACATGCGGCTTTTACTGCATTCACCCATGGAGTCAAGCATCGTTGGAACTACCTGATGCGTACTATCCCAGATATGGGACCCCTCCTCCACCCTCTGGAAGAAGCTATCAGTGTCAAGTTCATTCCCAAATTAGTGAAACTCACTCACTTAACCCCAGCAAAAAGAGCACTTCTTGCACTTCCATCAAGACTGGGAGGGATGGGACTAACCAATCCAGAGGAGATTGCAGCCACCGAACATCAAAATTCACTTAAGCTCACGGCAGCCCTCACTGACCACATAATAGCCCAGAACGCATCAGGGGAGGTCGATACCAGTGAAGTAAACGAGATTCGTAGGTCCATTACGACAGATCGACAGCACTGCCAAAATGATAAGTTGGAGCAACTGTTGCTGCAGGTTCCAGAAAATTTGAAAAAAAAGTAGCTATAGCGCAGGAGGTGGGAGCCTCGAACTGGTTAACTATGTTACCGATAAGGGCAAATGGTTTCAGTCTTAACAAACAAGAATTTACAGATGCCATTGCTCTAAGGTACGGTTGGCCAGTGGATGGTTTGCCCTCCCACTGCGTGTGTGGCTCTTCCTATGACGGCGACCACGCCATGGTGTGCAAGAAAGGGGGCTTCATATGCATGAGGCATGACGAACTAAGGGACCTTACAGGAAATATGTTGAAGGAAATCTGCCGGGATGTCATGGCAGAACCGATCCTCCTTCGTTGGATGGTGAGATCTTCCAACACAGGACTTCAAACACATCTAACGAAGCCCGTGTTGACGTCAGTGCTCGAGGATTCTGGACGCGGAGACAACGAGCTTTCTTCGACATCAGGATTTTTTATCCCATGGCCGCATGTCACCGTAACCTAGCTCTCGATGCTGCATATAGGAGGAACGAGAACGACAAGATAAGGGCATATGGGGAGAGAATCCAAAACGTTGATCAAGGCAGCTTCACTCCTCTAGTGTTCACAGCCTCTGGTGGGATGGGACTAAGTGCAAGATGTTGCTACGCCAGACTCGCGGAGGTGATCTCCGAACAGAAGCAGCAGCCCAGAAGTTATGTTACAGCCTGGATGAGATGTCGACTGTCTTTCTCTCTCCTTCGGTCGGCTTTGCTCTGCCTCAGGGGAACGAGAGCTTCTGCCCCAATTCCGACAACTGCTGCAGATATCGACTATGAGGCTACTGTCACTGAATGCCGCATAGATCTGCGGCTCAACTAATTTAACACAGATAGGATAGCTACTTATGTATTAGGATATTTAATATTAAGGTAATCAAATGGTGTCGAAGGTGTGGCTATTGGGGGAGGCTGGAGGCCACGAAAAAAAAATAGTAGTAGTAGTCGTAGTATTAGTAGTAGTGTTATTATCATTATTATTATTAATATTATTTTTTATTATATTGTTTTCTATTATTATTATAAGAGAAGTGGTTTGTAAGAAGAAAACAAGTAGAATACGATTAATTATGAGATAAGGGAAGGAGGAGAGGTAAGGGGAGTTGAGAAGGAGTGAGGTACAGAGGGTGAGGAAAAGGGAAGGATGGAGAGAGAGGATGAGGAGAATCGAAAAAGGGAGACAGGATGAAGAGGAGAGAATAACTCTCTTTGAACTTGGGCCTCTCATCTTGGTGTTGATAAAAATGTTTGGATGGGTGAAACGAGACTCTTTTTCTTTAATTAGACACACACACACACACACACACACACACACGTACGTATGTCATTGTTTCACTACAACACAATCTTACCACAAAGTTTTAAGGAATTTGTTTTTTCATCCTCAATTATATTTTTGTCAATTTGTCTTTACGCATGTGTGTGTGTGTGTGTGTGTGTGTGTGTGTGTAACAGAACAAACGCGTTAATATGTAAACAGGCTCGACTTTGAGGATTCCACATAATGTAAATATTCAACTTTGGATAATTTTTGCAAAAACATTACACAATTCAAACATTCTGGCAAATCCTTGGAGATGTACAGATAATTTGACATTTTCATTCACCCTGAAGGTTTTTCTAGGGCAGCCAAAATAACTATATGAATCTACTATATGACTGAGAAGTGAGACAATACGGGGGTCACTCTCTGGGGTGACCATATTGTGTTGTGTTTGTGAGGAAGTGAAGTGATATCTTGTTTCCTAAGAGTGAGGAACTTTATCTCGTCTTACTGTGAGGGAATGAGGCAAATTATCTCGCTTCTCTTCGGTAGTGAGGCAAATTATCTCAATTTATGTTGAGAAGTGAGGTACATATGAGTCCCGTTTGTACTAGGTGTCCGATGTTTCTTACTTGTATAATATATTTGAAACTAATTTACAATCTGTTATTAACAAATTCTAATCAACCAATTCCCTCATAATGCATAAAGAATATTTTTTAATGGTTCAATGTATTACTACCAACGTATCGAGAAAGCCAATATAGAATTTCTCTACCATGAAGTACTGTAAGGTGATGTCTCCGGGTTCCTCACAGTTATGTTATGATGCCAATTACTATGAAACTGTAGAAGATACGAGTCAGAGTTTAGGTAATGATTCATTGTTGGTCTTGTGTTAAATATCAGTACGAGATTAATTAATTACATATAGTTTACTTTATCGGTATTCACTTTGGATATTTTACAGGTGGAAACATATTTCTTCTTTCACCATTATATACGGTTAGTTACATAGTGTGTGTGTGTGTGTGTGTGTGTGTGTAAGAGAGAGAGAGAGAGAGAGAGAGAGAGAGAGAGAGAGATATCACAAACATGACACATCCGCCACACGAAATAATGACAGTGACACACGGACTAACTGACGTATTGAAACAGACACACAGTGTCATTTAGGCTGAAAACGGACTTACTAACAAATGGACACAATGGCACACGGACACAGAAAGAACTAAATTAACATATAGCAACCCTGACACACAGACACAGACATACAGTAGTGGTTGATCCGTTGAGAGATGGTGAAATGACTCTGTCTGTCTGTCTGTCTGTGACAAGAGACTGTGACAAGAATGAGCTCAGCGTCATCTTGATGTCTGTCATTTCTGCCAATCTTCCGTGCCTGTCTGTCTCTCTGTCCGTTTGCCTGCCCCGCCTAGCCCTGCCTGCTTGCTTGCCTGTGTGAAGTCGTAAGTCTTGTTAGCTCTACAAGTCTTCCGCTTTAAATTCAATTCTGATGAAACTTGGCAGGAATGTACTTGTGCGCGAGATGGCGGATGTAATTGTTTTTCCTCGCCGCATGTGTGGACGATCTCTGTGCGTTCATTTGTCCTTGCATCCGTCTGTGCGTTCATTCGTCTTTGCATCCGTCTGTGCGTCCGTTTGTGTATCCATCCGTCCTTTCGACCGTCCTTTCTACCGCGCGTTCGACAATAATGAACGCAGAAAGGAAAAAAAAATCGACGTTACCGTGTTCACACACGCTGAATAAATGTTGTCTGTTCATAGAAGCTAAGCTGTAATAGATAAATACCTTATAAAGTTTATATGGTAGAGGCGTGGCGACAACACTGCGGGGTTGACCATCACAGTCCAACTGGTCTAGAGTTCAATGCCGTGTTTGTCAGGGGCGCTTCTTTTTTATATGTTAAAGTTTAAGTTGGTGACCATCTGTACTGTATGAAGGATGATGACCTTTCACTTAATTACCAGTATCTTGTAATTACCATTATTTTGGTCGTACAGTAGGATTTTACCCAGTGAAAAAAATCATCCAATAGGATTTTTATTTTAACGAAAAATGGTCACTTGGTATGTTTTAACAATGAATACTCCTTCACGTACAGTAGGCTTGGTTGTCAGGTTATGATTTGTGAGATGGGATTTATTTCTACCATCCAGTTGTGTCCGGTGAGGTTATGTGTAGAGGAGATCTGTCAATGGGATTGTGTCATGTGAGATTCGTGTCAGTGTATCTCAGTGTACTGTTCAAGAGACCCATGTGAACCCTTCACACATTAACTGGGTCAATGAGGCAATTGGTCTGATAACTGAGAGGAGAGAGAGAGAGAGAGAGCCTTCATTTGTGTGTACGTGTATTTTATTCCACTCCTGGGAAGACAGAGATGGAGGCGTGACTTGTAGTGAGGGTAACAGACTTGAATCTCTCTCTCTCTCTCTCTCTCTCTCTCTCTCTCTCTCTCTCTCTCTCTCTCAGGTCAGGGAGTTGAAGAAATAATGCAGCTCAAGGGTTGGTCGTGTTGAGGGGGGATCCATCTCATCTCCTCCTCCACTACTTCCTCTTCCTCCTCTTCCTGTTGCTCTCGTCCTCAGGCAAGCAGGGGATGGCAGGTTGGAGGAGAGGCAGGGTAAGGCAACACGTAAAGAGTTCTCAGAGTCTGCTTCAGAAGGTGCCTTTTTACTCCTTAGGGTAGTCTAACATCGAGTACTCTCTCTCTCTCTCTCTCTCTCTCTCTCTCTCTCTCTCTCTCTCTCTCTCTCTCTTCCTTTTTACCTTATCTCCCTACCTTCTTAGTTCCTCTTTGCATCATTGCTCTCTCCAGTGGTCCTCCTCCTCACGATGCCTCTTCTTCCCTCTCCGTTTCTCCCCATAGATATCACTGTTGCTGTCTCTGTTTACTGTCTTTCTCCCTCTTTTCATCTTTCAAAAGTTCGTTGCTTCTACTCTTCTTCCTTCTCCTTTTTCTTCTTCCTTCTCCTCTCTCTTCTTCCTTCTTCTCCTTCTCTTCTTCCTTCTCCTCCTTGTCTTCTTCTTTCTCCTCCTTGTCTTCTTCCTTCTCTTCCTTGTCTTCTTCCTTCTCCTCCTTGTCTTCTTCCTTCTCCTCCTTCTTCTCCTTACTTTTGGCCCCCCTCTTCATCTCATTTATTATTCTTCTTCCCATATCCACGTTCTCCGCGACCCATATTCCTACGACTTTTATCCTGTCCACTCTCATTATTATCCACATTCATCATCCTTTCCTTGTCTCTCTCTCCTTTACTGCTTCATCTACTCCCTTCTTCGTCGCCGTACTGTAAAGCTCCCTCACCCTTGTCGGTCGTGTTCTCGTCTTCTCCCTTCCTCTACTTACCCATTACCCCCTCCTCCACCTCATCTAACTTTGCTCCGCCCACCTGCCCTTTGCATCCGTCTGTGCGTCCGTTTGTGTATCCATCCGTCCTTTCGACCGTCCTTTCTACCGCGCGTTCGACAATAATGAACGCAAAAAGGAAAAAAATCGACGTTTCCGTGTTCACACACGCTGAATAAATGTTGTCTGTTCATAGAAGTTAAGCTGTAATAGATAAATACCTTATAAAGTTTATATGGTAGAGGCGTGGCGACAACACTGCGGGGTTGACCATCACAGTCCAACTGGTCTAGAGTTCAATGCCGTGTTTGTCAGGGGCGCTTCTTTTTTATATGTTAAAGTTTAAGTTGGTGACCATCTGTACTGTATGAAGGATGATGACCTTTCACTTAATTACCAGCATCTTGTAATTATCATTATTTTGGTCGTACAGTAGGATTTTACCCCATGAAAAAATCATCCAATAGGATTTTTATTATAACGAAAAATGGTCACTTGGTATTCTTTAACAATGAATACTCCTTCACGTACAGTAGGCTTGGTTGTCAGGTTATGATTTGTGAGTTGGGATTTATTTCTACCATCCAGTTGTGTCCGGTGAGGTTATGTGTAGAGGTGATCTGTCAATGGGATTGTGTCATGTGAGATTCGTGTCAGTGTATCTCAGTGTACTATTCAAGAGACCCATGTGAACCCCTCACACATTAACTGGGTCAATAAAGCAATTGCTCTAATAACGTAGTTAGTCAGTCAGTCAGTTATTTTACCATCTGAGTCTTATTATAATACATCTCTCAACGGTTCAACCACTACTGTATGTCTGTGTCCGTGTGCTATTATGTCTATTTGTGAGTAAGTTCATTTTCAGCCTAAATGACAGTGTGTCTCTGTTTCAATATGTCAGTTACCCTTTGGGGGTAACACTGCCCACTGGTCTAGATCTGGCGAGAAAACTGCCCCCACCCAAAGGTCACTTGTTGGGTGTTACAAAGCGCCTGCTGGGTGTGTTGGGTGATTTAGGTGAGTCTTCCCCCGCCCTCCCCCAACAATCCCCCATCCCCCCTCTCCACCCACAACCCAGGGCCACGGTGTGTAAGGTTAAGGCGTTCGAATTTTAATTGGGTTGATGATGAAATAATGTATGTGAGGAGAAGAAGAAGAGGAAGAAGAAGAAGAAGAAGACAGATCTGCTCAGGTTACATTATGCATGAAGGTATTCATTTACAACGCTTTCGTGACGCCTGCTGCACCACCACTCCACGACCCCCTGACAGAGACACGATGATCCTCCCCATACTGGCCAGATATTATGTAAATAACATTTATTATGTGTTAGAGGAATATCCTTCCTTCCTTAGGCTTTAGTAAGCCCCCTTTATAATATTCATACTGTATATACTTGTCACACTTGCCAGATGCTTCTGGTGTAATTGTACAGGGGTACCTAGTGACAGCACTAGGATCCCGCTTTCTCTATCAAGGAATAAACAATTGAAATTGGTATTCATTTATATGTATATTTATGATCTACAGGATCGTTTATGGCCAGTCAAAAGTTTCCAGAGAAGAGAAATACATAGAAGTTATCACTAATGGCCAATTATCCCTATTTAGTGTAACATACAGTATATATATTAGGTGGAGTTCCGCTTTTATTTGTTTGTTTTCGTATTATTTAAGTCATTTATTTGTTAACATTTAGCTTAGAATAAGTAAATATTATAAAAAAAAACATTGAAAACTCACAAGTGACTTTGTAACATATAATCAAGTCGAGATGATAATACCAATACCACGTGCTGGTCAAGCTCCGAAAGAGTTGTCCGGGGGTCTAGCTAACCTCTGGTCGGGGCTTGACCAGCACGAAAAAAAAAATAAAATTTTTGTTTACTAAGCGTGATTTTGGCAACCTGTGGTGTAATACTCAGCATGCTCGCCTTGCAAGCGAGTGGACCCGTGTTCGATTCCCGGACAGAGTGAAACTATGAGTATTTTTTTTACGCCATTTGGCTTTCTATTTACCAGTAAATGGGAACCTGGATGTTAATCGATTTGCTGATCTTATTCTGGAATAATGGTTAGCCAGTGCCTATACTTATTGTACAGGGGCCCCATACTCCGGGCTCTATATTTATTGTACAGGGGCCCTTATGGCTGTGAATATATTATATAATGAAATACTCGGTGTACACTCGAAACAAGGTTATACGCTGGCACGCTGCGCGACAAATTAGTTTCAGTGGGCCCCCAGATACGGTGGGCCCTAGGCCAATGGCCGACTCGGCCTATTGGTAAATCCGGCCCTGGCCATATACACCCCATAACGATACACTCAAGTCCATTAGCCAACTAGAGCTGTCAGGTAAATATATTGGATTAGTTCATCAGTGTGTCAGAAGCCCTGCATTATCAGCGATGACTACCTTCAATTATCCCGACGTGGAGTATAATCATTAACCTGCCTGAGCCCAATTTTACGACGAGCCTCACTTTTTTGCTCACTATTATAGCACTGTATGTAAGGGTGCAAGTCTGTGATCACGAGTTCTTGACGTAATTTAGAACACTGGCAGGCGTTTTGAGCAATTAAGTTTTTTAGATAAATTAAGAATGGGCCGATATATATATATATATATATATATATATATATATATATATATATATATATATATATATATATATATATATATATATATATATATATATATATATATAGACACACCTGTAAGAGGTCAAATTAAATTCATGATAAAGTTTAATAGGAAATTATCTTAATTGATGTTAAACCAGGATGCTGAATTGGATTGCATGGGGATTAAATTAGACTGAACACACTTAATTGGACTGAACGGAGACTAATTGGAGTTAATGGGGACTGAATTAACTCCTCTACTGGTGGATGATATTAGATGTAACTGGGGGCAGGTAGTCGCTGATAGAGGCACATATACCTTCACCTGCCTAAGTTTGAGGAACATGTCATCCCGTCAGAGGAGATGAAGTTTAACATGGTATCAGGAGGTAGCTGGGCTGGGTGGTGACATCTTCTATCCGGTCAAGACTAATATTGGGAAGTTTAAAGTGTCGACGTAATACATACGTCACCAGTTCTTAGTGGGATGATCCACTCCAACTAGTCCTAGATTGTTCGGACGTTTTCGGTCGTAAACATAATCCAGGTGATCCATCGTCCTGACAGCTTCGTCTTAAGTTTACTGTTCCTTTTCCAGCCATTGAAATGTCGCCCTAAGCGTTCGATTCGCTGAAGTCGTCACCAGCTTTGATTACAGGTCACGCATTCCGCCTTGGCAGACTTCCAGGCATTTTATGACCTCGTTTTATTTAACAGTGAGACGATGGCTCACTGTTAGCTGTGGTGGTGTGTTACTGTGATGGTGGTGTTGTTTTACTGTGTTAGTGTTGTGTTACTGTGGTGTTGTAGTATTACTGTGGTGGTTTAATGTTACTGTGGTGTTATGTTATTGTGATGGTTTGTTACTGTGACGGTGGTGCGTTAATGTGGTGGTGGTGGTTGTGCGTTACTGTGGTAGTGGTGGTGTGTTACTGTGATTGTTGTGTGTTACTGTGGTTGTTGTGTGTTACTGTGGTGGGCGACCTTGGCCAAAAGAGTTTATAAAGAACACATAATAAATCTTTACTGTATAACGTGTAAGACAACAAGAGTAATGTGATAACACAAGTTTCTAGTCATCAGTTATTCCCAGTTTATTACAGCAAGTGACTAATGTTTGAGGGAATGAAGTAAAGTTAATATTGTTGACAAAGAACAACAGTGACAGGTAACTTTAAGAAGCAAGGAAGACATAGAGGGAGGAGAGAGCAGCACCAGGTTTAGTGCACTTCCTCATTCTCTTGTTGGTGTCTTAATAATGTTCTTGGTAATTAATTGCTTCATTAGTGGAGACATTAGTGCCACCATCAAATTTAAGGTGTCCGTTTTAGGGCCTCTGGTTATAATGTTCATCGTATAATGTTGCTTAACTGGGGGAGAGGAGTCAGGTGAAGAGAGTAGAAAATAATAGCGGAATTTTTGGTGTACATATAAAATTTTGGACATGATTAAAGTACATTCAGATATCAGACACCACAGTTTTCCCAGGATGGAATTTCTTTTTAAATGAATATTGAAAACAGTCAAGATGGGGCGTGAGGGATTTAGTCACTTCCGGAGTTGGGGAAAAACGGCAACAGAGGAGTCTTTAAGTTGTCCCACAAAAAAATCCTTAAAACTAACACAAAACAGCTGACGATATGTGACATTGACGCCTGTGTGGGTGTGTGGGTGATTTAATTCCCTAATTTACTCCAGATCAAGAGATGATGTATCGTCTGTCCACCATATTAACTCCTCAAAAATTGTGGGTAACCAAATTAACCAGAAACTTGTTCATCAACACACACACTTAGTCTCAGCCTGAGGAGAAATCTGAGTTAAGATTTTATGAACGACCAACTTTCTCCAAGACAAACAATACTCCCTCATTTAACAGCCAACTTATCTGGATGAAACAAAGGGAAATTAAATTAAATGATTTATGTGGTTCCTCGTACCTGTGAGAACAAGAGTAAGAATGGCTCATAAGCTACACCATCGCTTGCTGGTCATAATATTTGTTCATGAGTCAATAGTTTATACTTACAGATGACGAGTCAGTTTAAAGACAACGGTGGAAATACAGGGGATCATTGTTCTATCAACTGTATATATTATAACTTACCAATATAGGGACTCGCATGCCAGGTGTTGTAGTGTTGAGGACTCACAGCCAGGTGTTGAGGGGATAATGACAGGTACTGTGGCAAGAGGAAAATTTTTCGTACCAGCTTGGCACCAGCACACGGCGGTCATCACATTAATATCCCAGGCGCTGCTCGCTCACATTTGCATCAGTGTGGAGAAATGCTTCATCCTGAAATGCATTTATTTTGTATATGACGTTGATAAACCGGTGAAATATTTTCCCTCCGTTAAGCTCAATTTTAATGCATAGACCGTTTTCTTCTGGTGAATATTAATAATACTGAAAATTATATGAAACTTTGACGGTAATATTATTCCTTAAAAGTAATTATTTAGTTCTCAGAGAATTTTTTATGAATTAATAACATCAGTCAGGAGGTGTCCCTGTGTGTGGTGCTTGTTGACAGTGTTAACATGGTGGTGTCCCCCCACCCCTCTGTGTTCTACCTCTCCTCTCTCTCTCGTTTTCTGCTCCTCGCTTCCCTCCTCCTCTCAGTCCCCTTCCAAACGTCCATTTACATCATGTCCCTTCATGGCCATTTCCCCCCTCTCTACACTGTCATATACACAACTTTTAGGTGTGGGGGGAGGGTTATTCCCTAATTTAGCTGTGTTTTGGGGGGAGTGGGGACGGGGCCCATTTGAAAATTCCACCTTCGGGACACTTCTGGGGGTTCACAAATTGCGCGCGCGCACACACACACACACACACACACACATATACACACACACACACACACATATATTGTCCTTTATACATACAGATGGCTCTAAAACGGGACTAAAGACTCTAACAGGGCAGATAGTGAGCCAAGTAGTAAAAGGGACAGACATATCATAGGCCACTGGTGTTCTCTGGCGATTATTTCAAGCTGACTAAAAATTATATTGTTAAGGTGAGGGAGACTTTTAAGGCGCCTTTGTTAATGTGATATGTAAATAAATATCCTTTTGAGAGTTTGATATATAAGAACAGATTTAACCTGTGAGTAAAAGTGGAATGGTAATAAATCCATAGTTAACTAATTTTAACCTTACCTTTAACCGATATACTGGTGACTTAACCATTTGTTGCTTACATTAACTATAAATTTATTGTCAAGATTTATGGTCATTAGTTTTATAGTTTATCATCAAACTTTTATTCTAAATTCACTTTCTACATTTTTGTTTTCGTTTTCTCTCTCTTTGTCCGCTGACTCACTACCAGGGAGGGCCGTCGGCTACCGCTCACAGTCAACAGTATAAATGGAGCCTTGTGGACCGTGGTAGGTGCCCAGTCTGATCGTCAGTACTCCTTCTGAAACAACACATTGTATTTTACCTTTACTCTCGCGTTTTCATCGTTTTTGTTCTAATTTTTTATGCACATTATTTTTCCTACTTTGAAACTTCAGTTTTTGTAGTTATGTGTTTTGTCGCATGAATTTTTTTTGTAAGTTTGACATTTAATTTTATTCGATAAACTGGTCTTATTTACATGACTGAGTATTGTTTCGAAATATATCTTATTAACTTTACCCTTTGACTAGATGACTGGTGTTCTTAGATAGAGGAAAATTAATGAAATATTATCGGTCATATGAGTAACCTCACCTAGGACAGCCAAACTATCTTATATTGTAAACAGGAGGAAGGAAACATGAGTGATAATTAATCAGAGATAATTTTCAATATAATAAAATGAAAGATTAAGGAAAGAAAAAATGAAAACAAAGGTCTAATCAAAGTTTGTATTAACAACTTGAAAAGAAGAGAACTGAATACTGAAAATTAAATGTAAAATAATATGTCTAAGTCGCCACGATAGTCTGAGTGGGAACAACACTAGGAGCGGAGGAGAAGGAGGAGGCGGAGGAGAAGGAGGAGGAAGAGGAGGAGAAGATGGAGGAAGAGGAGGGGAAGATGGAGGAGGAGGCCCTGAAGTAACGTAACCAGGAACAATGTATGTAAGGAACACTTATGATGTACTCACTATGTACTACAGTGATGATATGCCTCTCATGTACTCTCTACTGCAGGTTCTCCACAATATTAAAACTATCGACACACAGAGAACAAAGTAGCTGGTTGGAGAGTATCAATAGATGGTCTTGGTTATAATGTATTCAGGAATCTTAACCCAAGTTGCCTCAGATGTATTGTGTTGTCTGATTAATAAACCCAACCGTAGAGAGACACAGGTACAGTCACCCACAAAAGTCCTGTCGTGTCTCCTCCTGAACCACGAACCCCGAGATTCAGACTCATAAATCCGAATCATTTATGGATAGAATAATGCATCGGTGTCTACTGCTTTGGGTTCACGAGTCTGAATCTCGAGGTTCGTGATTCAGGAGGAGAGGCGACAGGACTTTTGTGGGTGACTTACTCCCAAAGTCTCGTTCTATCTCAAAGTGGTTGTTTATGTCTCTCTACACGTCTCTCTAAGCCGTGCATGAGAAACTCAACCACTTAGATCTTTATTTCCCGAAAGTAATCATAGCCCTGGTCAAGACATGAGTGAGGTGTGCATGGGGAGAGGAGAGTGTGTGCTATATTCCCCGGCTTACTATTTTAGGTCTGTCACAGGACATTGACCCCGGCTGTCAGGATCTGTGGAAATCCTTAAAATGAGGAGAAATTCTGGGAACTTCAACAAAGTCTTGGTGAAATAAAATAAAACATCGGAGGAGGAGAAAGACAATATTTTTGTTATTATGTCTTTCTTTCATCTTTACTTCTCTCCCATTGTTTGTAGAGCTGATTTAGGGACTCGGAAACATCAAAGAAAATAAGAAATAATATAGAGTTCGGTGCAGGAGACGTATAGAAACCTTAGGACGAGGCTAAAACAACACACACCTGCTCACACCTTCACCTTATACGCACAAGTTACGAAAGTGAATCTTCAGTGACCACAATGACTCATAATGTTTTATAACACCTTAGTGACTATAGTGAGTCACCGTAACTACTGACATTTGATATTTATCTTTGATACAACTAAGGTAATGAAAGTAGATATAAGGGAGGCTCTGAGTCCCATGTTGATAAGAAAATGGTGAAAATCCTGGCTATTTAAGGTGTCTAGTAACAGATAAACAGGTTAAAGTTTTATGTATCTCAGTGGCAGGAGCTCCATATCATTCAGTTATAGATCCAAACATTAAACTACTCTCATGGTGAAGGTCTACAGCTTCAGAATTTATGAAGAACTGAGAATATTATTAAAAAGTCATTATCAAGATTATTAAGTGTGTTTCTAGTACCAAAATTTAGAATATGCTTTTTTTAACGTAAGGAAGGGAACATATCCTTTTTCCTGCCTAAGCGATTATGGTCTTATGCTGTTCCTAATTTAAATTCTACTCCTCATACACTGACGGTAATATCACTATTCTCCTGGATATTCTAGACAGTATGGGCTGCAACCTCTGCGTTTATCATGAGGAAGCATCTCTCAACAAAATCGACCACGGTAACTTTAGGAAAAGACCAGTGGCGTAATGAAACCTAATTACAGATATAACTTTCCAAAATTCCCAACATTTTCATCATGTTCAATGTCTACAGAACTCCCTGGCCTCTCGCGTTTTTCCATTCTCCTACAGCGTATACTGTCAAATGTAGAATCGTTACATGGAGTGGAGACCTAAGATTCCACGTTGGTTTCTGGGCCCCCTGGAGGGCAGTGTCAGAACTTATAATATATGTCAAAACGTAAGACCACTTTTCGGAGCCATATGAAAGCTCATCATTTTGACTAACTTTAATTCTATTTACTTCTGTCAAGTGAATAATAATGAACCTAAGAGAACCTGACCGAACCAACAAAAGAAACCCACTTAACCTAACCTGACTTTCTAGATGGGGGCTTAACCCTCTGGTGTAATTTTACGATTTTTGTGGACGAGAGAATACGCTCGGATAGAGTGGGTCGGTTGTAAAAAAAGTGAGCAGGTGACCTGTGCTCCCGAATATGATAACAAGAATGAGAAGGAGATGGTTGTACATAACTAAAATAATACCTAATTGGTCGAGAACTACAATTGGTGGCAAGAGTGTATTTTGTCTACACGTCTCCTGAGCTTCGACAATAGCGGAACAAGTTAGCGGTTCGATAGAAAGGGAAATGACGTAGGGAGAAAAACTGGATTTCCATCTTAATGTTAGAACAAACACGGCAGTGGAGATAAATTTAAGCTTAAAGTGTCAATCCAGGAGTAGCATGGTTGTGTTTTTGGCCTGTAGATTAACACTTTTGCTAATATGATTGAAAACTAAAGAAAACCCGTATTTGGCCAGCGAAATTGATCATTATTGTCTTTAAGTTTCGTCTGGTCAACAAATAACAAACAGCGCAACTAACTATCTTTCTCTGTTCAGATGCGCAAACGAACAAAAATATAAGAACACACAAACACACTTAAAAATATTCAGACACGTTCATAGCGTCACACAAAATAAATACCAGCAAACAATGTTTTACTTTCATATAATGTACTTCATGTAACCACACTACTTGGCCGTCGGAGTTCTCTTTGGTCAATAATTTTCGTGTTCATCCTTGAATGTTTTCCTTCAACTCGTGGGTTCAGCCTTCTGTGTACAGAAGCAAGTAACTACACGTCTACGCACAACACTTCCTAATACGACAGAATCGACCGTGACGCCGTCCATGTTTGTCTTCCCCTGCTCTGTATTGAGTCTGCCCTTACCCTTCGTACTCAGAAACTTTGTTTTTAATTTACTAGGTGCTTGTCATTAACCAGGACTAACAGTGTTCTCTGATTAATAACTTAGTGGGTATAATGGCCTGGTATACTTTACACTGAGGTGTGGTTTTTGCTCACCAGCGCTTCCCTCATATCAGTTATAATCCGGGAAAGACATGCAGCATACGTCGTTTTATTGGGTGAGTAATGTAAGACAAAGTATGCAGGAATATATCTATTTCCTGTACACGTGTTTCCTTTAAAGGGGAGGATTTTTCCCTTAAATATATATATATATATATATATATATATATATATATATATATATATATATATATATATATATATATATATATATATATATATGCTGATAACCACCAGGAAAGAAGAAAACACGAAGTTCCCAAGCGCTTTCGTGTAATTCACCCCTGAAGATGTGAATTACACGAAAGCGCTTGGGAACTTCGTGTTTTCTTCTTTCCTGGTGGTTATCAGCATATACCTAGATCACGCGCACCTACAGTGATTTACTTGCATATATATATATATATATATATATATATATATATATATATATATATATATATATATATATATATATATATATATATATATATATATCTTATCTCCCTTGTATCAGCTGGTGGATCCTACAGTACATAGGGAGATATTTGTGTCTTGTTTCAAACTTGTATCTGTTGAATGTAGTTAAGAGAGGATAAGTCAAGGTATTGTTAGCGATCAGGAGGGTTCAGGAGGGATTAGGAGGGATTAAGAGAGATTAGGATGGTTTGGAAGGGTTCAGGGAGGGATTAGGAGGGTTTGGTAGGGTTCAGGGAGGGATTAGGAGGGTTCAGGGGGGTTCAGAAAAGTTGAGAAGGGTTCAAGATGGTTTGGGAGGGTTTAAAAGGGTTCAGGAGAGCTCAGAAGGATTCAAGAGGGTTAAGGATGGTTTGGGAGGGTCCTTAGTTTCTTTACAACACAAACGATAGATTAACGGAGGCAGATGAAGATTGCCGAAATTTAGCCACATTAAGGATAAGAAGGGACGATTGAAACTCGCTAATGATGGAGAGGAGGTATTTACTCTCTCTCTCTCTCTCTCTCTCTCTCTCTCTCTCTCGTGGGATATCTGAAGGCTATCTCCCTCCCCCATCCGTCCCTCACTCCTCCACCCATTCCTTACTCCTCCACCCATTCCTTACTCCTCCATCCATTCCTTATTCCTCCACCCGTCCTATCACTCTCTCCTCCACCCATTCCTTACTCCTTCACCCGGTCTATCACTTCCTCCTCCACCCACCCCTCACTCCTCCACCCACTCTACATTCCACCTCCCACTCTTCACTAATCTACCCACCCCTCACTCCTCCACCCACTCTTCACTATTCCGCCCACCCCTCACTCCTCCACCCACTCTACATTCCACCTCCCACTCTTCACTAATCTACCCACCCCTCACTCCTCCACCCACTCTTCACTAATCCACCCACTCTTCACTAATCCACCCACCCCTCACTCCTCCACCCACTCTACATTCCACCTCCCACTCTTCACTAATCCTGTGTGTGTGTGTGTGTGTGTTGTAGTGGTTTGTGTGTGTGTGTGTGTTGTAGTGGTTTGTGTGTGTGTGTGTGTGTGTGTGTTGTAGTGGTGTGTGGGTGTGTTGTAGCGGTGTGTGTTGTAGTGGTGTGTGTGTGTGTTGTAGTGGTGTGTGTGTGTGTGTGTGTGTGTGTGGGTGTGTTGTAGCGGTGGGTGTGTGTGTGTTGTAGTGGTGTGTGTGTGTGTTGTAGTGGTGTGTGTGTGTGTGTGGGTGTGTTGTAGCGGTGGGTGTGTGTGTGTTGTAGTGGTGTGTGTGTGTGTGTGTTGTAGTGGTGTGTGTGTGTGTGTTGTAGTGGTGTGTGTGTGTGTGTGTTGTAGTGGTCTTTGTATTGAATTGGTGTTTGTGTTGTAGTAGTGTGTAGGTGTTGTAGTTGTGTGCAGGTGTTGTAGTGGTGTGTGGGTGTGTTGTAGTGGTGTGTGGGTGTTGTAGTAGTGTGTAGGTGTTGTAGTTGTGTGTAGGTGTTGTAGTGGTGTGTAGGTGTTGTAGTGGTGTGTGGGTGTTGTAGTGGTGTGTAGGTGTTGTAGTTGTGTGTAGGTGTTGTAGTTGTGTGTAGGTGTTGTAGTGGTGTGTGGGTGTGTTGTAGTGGTGTGTAGGTGTTGTAGTGGTGTGTAGGTGTTGTAGTGGTGTGTAGGTGTTGTAGTTGTGTGTAGGTGTTGTAGTGGTGTGTAGGTGTTGTAGTGGTGTGTAGGTGTTGTAGTGGTGTGTGGGTGTTGTAGTGGTGTGTGGGTGTTGTAGTGGTGTGTGGGTGTTGTAGTGGTGTGTGGGTGTTGTAGTGGTGTGTAGGTGTTGTAGTGGTGTGTAGGTGTTGTAGTGGTGTGTAGGTGCTGTAGTGGTGTGTAGGTGCTGTAGTGGTGTGTGGGTGCTGTAGGGGTGTGTGGGTGTTGTAGGGGTGTGTGTGTGTGTGTTGTCGTGCTATCTGTGCTGTAGTTTTGTCTCTGCTGTAGTTATGCTTAAACTCCACATGTGACTGTAATGTAGTTTTCATCCTATTCTGCATTTGTACGTCACCTTTAGTTGTGTCTTTGTTCTTGCTGTATATCTGTTTTTGTATTGCTGTATCTGTATTAGTCCCATTGCTCTCTGTTCTCTCCTTTGATTGGTGTGACTCTCTTGTTATGTGTTCTTTGCTGTAACTTTATTTATTATATATTTTTGCTGTATTTAGTATATTTTTTGTATTTTTGTCTTTTTGTAGTATTATCTTTGATGCTGTTGTAACTTTGGTATAATTACAGCCTTGTTGTAGTGTTGCAGTTGTATATCAGTTAAAGTGTTGTAGGTGTACTTTATCTGTAGTGTTGTAGTTGTACTTTATCTGTAGTGTTGTAGTTGTACTTTATCTGGAGTGTTGTCGTTGTACATCAGCAGTAGTAATGTAGTTGTACTTTACCTGTAGTGTTTTAGTTGTATTTCAGTTGTAGTGTTGTAGTTTTATCTCAGGTTTAGTGTTGTAGCTGCACCTTAGTATAATAATTAAGTAGCAGCTCACCTTCACTGCTCCGTCACTGGTTAACATCAAGTGTTATAAAAGTGAGAATTAAATTTAGGTGATTAGTAACTTGCTAAATATTTAATTATGAAAGGCTATTGTGAGGCGGAGTGGTGATTATATGCACCTGGCGGCTCATAATTCATAATACTTCGCTCAGTAATCATAACCAAACAAATAATACGAGAAAATAACATTACCAAACATAATGACATTTTTCAATAAAACTTGATATTAAAAAAAAAAGTTAATGCCTTCATGAACTGTAGCAGGGAATTGCGTGAATGAGGGTCAACTTGTTTTGTTTGTGATGGATGAATATTATTGTTAGCTTAAATATTCCTTGCTTCATTACCGGAACTATCCATTGTGTAGTAGGAATTGTAACCACTTGAGATTGTTTTTTTTGTTATTGTATTTAGTTTAAGCTGTTCTATCTTGGGGAATACTTTCGTGGTGGGCCCTCTAGTGGGAGGAAGAAAGAGGAGGGGGAGGAGGTGTAGAAATGAAGGAAGGAAGGGAGAGGAACTACGCAAAGACGGGGCCATTGAGTGGACGTATGGAAGGAGGAGGAGGAGGAGGAGGAAGGGGATGAAGAGGAGGAGGAGGGGAGAAGAGGAGGGGGAGAAGAGGAGAGGAGGAGGGGGGACGAGGAGGGGGGAGGATGGGGGAAGAGGAGGGGCGGAGGAGGGGGAGGAGGATCAGCAGAAGAATGTGGGAAGAGAAAAGATGAAGAACGCTTTTAGAAAGGGGACTCTCGGTGGGCGAATAGGAAGGGAGGAAGGAAGGAGAAAGAGAAGGAGGAGGAGCAATATCAGCAGGAGGAAGAACAACAGAAAGAGGGAGAGGGAAGGAGTAAAGTTCCCAAGGAGACGAGGCCTTCCTTCGCGTGGTTCTGGTACAGTTTCTCGGATTACTTGTCGTGTTCTCGGACGTGTAAGATGATTCGCCAGGGTGGGAGAGGGATAGAATAAGATAAAGGAGCAGTGAAGAATAAAATAGGAGAGGGAGGTTAGGAGAGGGGATGTAGGTAGGGGGAGGTGTGAGTGGGGAGGTGTGAGTGGGGAGGTGTGAGTGAGGAGTTGTGAGTGGGGTTGTAAGTGAGTGGAGATGCGGGTGGGAAGGGAAGGAGGGTCATGGGTGGGAAGGGAAGGAGGGTTATGGGTGGGAAGGGAAGGAGGGTTATGGGTGGGAAGGGAAGGAGGGTTATGGGTGGGAAGGGAAGGAGGGTCATGGGTGGGAAGGGAAGGAGGGTCATGGGTGGGAAGGGAAGGAGGGTCATGGGTGGGAAGGGAAGGAGGGTTATGGGTGGGAGGGGAAGGAGGGTCATGGGTTGAGTAGGTGAGAGGGGTTGCGGGTGGGGGAGATGAGAGAGGTAAGAGGGGTTGTGAGTAGGGAGGAGTGAAGGGCATTATGAGAGGATGAAATTAGAGAGAAAAAAAAGTGGGACGTAGATAAGAGGGAAGAGGGAGATGAGAGAGGAGTGTGTAGTGATGAGAAGAGAGGAGTGGGGTTATGACAGGAAGGTGGTGGGGGAAATATAGATAAGAATATACCTTGGTCACAGGCATTGTTGTTTAATCTTTTACGCTCACTAGGTTTTCCCTGCTAGAATATATTTTGTATTCATTACATGACCCTAAGGACTTCATAGCGGTAACGCGGACCGAAACTTCTCCAAACAGCCTCGGCAAACAGTCAATTAAAATTCCTTTTGTGTCGCGGAATGAGACTTGCCGAGCTTCGCTTCAGGGCCGTACGTCAGTACTTGGGGAAGAGGTGGGAATGGCAGGAGATAAATTTTGTCATGTTTCAAATATTTCATGAAAGTTCTTGAGACCGTGCATATCATTACCTCACGCTGGGCGGGTACAGTATCCATTTATCATAACACCGGGAGAAAAAAGGTAAAAATCTCATCCCTGAATTAGAGAAGATGGTGGGGATGGGGGGGGGGGGGGGGGAACTCCACGCCCTTCCCAGTCGGTGGGTCCTGATACCTTCCGTCTGCGCCTGACGGATGGTACCATTCACCACCTCCCAGGATGGGGGAGGGGGATGGGGGGGATGGGGGGATGGGAGGGGATTCCACGCCCTTCCCAGTCGGTGGGTCGTGATACCTTCCGTCTGCGCCTGACGGATGGTACCATTCACTACCTCCCAGGATGGGAGAGGATGGGGGAGGGGGGGGATTCCACGCCCTTCCCAGTCGGTGGTTCCTGATACCTTCCGTCTGCGCCTGACGGATGGTACCATTCACCACCTCCCAGGATGGGCGAGGATGGGGGATAGGGAAGGGGGGGGATAGGGGGGGATTCCACGCCCTTCCCAGTCGGTGGTTCCTGATACCTTCCGTCTGCGCCTGACGGATGGTACCATTCACCACCTCCCAGGATGGGCGAGGATGGGGGAGGGGGATGGGGGGGGATGGGGGGGATGGGGGTGATTCCACGCCCTTCTCAGTCGGTGGTTCCTGATACCTTCCGTCTGCGCCTGACGGATGGTACCATTCACCACCTCCCAGGATGGGCGAGGATGGGGGGGATGGGGGGGGGGGGGGATTCCACGCCCTTCCCAGTCGGTGGTGCCTGATACCTTCCGTCGGCGCCTGACGGATGGTACCATTCACCACCTCCCAGGAAGGGCGAGGATGGGGTATAGGGGAGGGGGGGGATGGGGGGGGATTCCACGCCCTTCCCAGTCGGTGGGTCGTGATACCTTCCGTCTGCGCCTGACGGATGGTACCATTCACCACCTCACAGGATGGGCGAGGATGGGGGAGGGGGATGGGGGGGGATTCCACGCCCTTCCCAGTCGGTGGGTCCTGATACCTTCCGTTGGCAACTGGTGGATGGTACCATTCACCACCTCCCAGGATGGGTGAAGATAGGGGAGGAGGATGGGGGGGGGGGGGGGGGGATTCCACGCCCTTCCCAGTCGGTGGGTCCTGATACCTTCCGTTGGCAACTGGTGGATGGTACCATTCTCCACCTCCCAGGATGGGTGAGGATAGGGGAGGGGGATGGGAGGGGGGGGGGGGGGGTGATTCCACGCCCTTCCCAGTCGGTGGTTCCTGATACCTTCCGTCTGCGCCTGACGGATGGTACCATTCACCACCTCCCAGGATGGGCGAGGATGGAGGAGGGGGATGGGGGGATGGGGGGTGATTCCACGCCCTTCCCAAGTCGGTGGGTCTTGATACCTTCCGTCTGCCCTGACGGATGGTACCATTCACCACCTCACAGGATGGGCGAGATGGGGAGGGGATGGGGGAGGGGGGGGGGATTCCACGCCCTTCCCAGTCGGTGGGTCGTGATACCTTCCGTCTGCGCCTGACGGATGGTACTATTCACTACCTCCCAGGATGGGAGAGGATGGGGGAGGGGGATGGGGGGGGGGGGGGATTCCACGCCCTTCCCAGTCGGTGGGTCCTGATACCTTCCGTTGGCAACTGGTGGATGGTACCATTCTCCACCTCCCAGGATGGGTGAGGATAGGGGAGGGGGATGGGGGGGGGGGGGGGATTCCACGCCCTTCCCAGTTGGTGGGTTGTGATACCTTCCGTCAACGCCTGACGGATGGTACCATTCACCACCTCCCAGGATGGGCGAGGATGGGGGAGGAGGATGGGGGGGATGGGGGGATGGGAGGGGATTCCACGCCCTTCCCAGTCGGTGGGTCGTGATACCTTCCGTCTGCGCCTGACGGATGGTACTATTCACTACCTCCCAGGATGGGAGAGGATGGGGGAGGGGGATGGGGGGGGGGGATGTGGGGGGGGGGGATGGGGGGAGGGGGGGGATTCCACGCCCTTCCCAGTCGGTGGTTCCTGATACCTTCCGTCTGCGCCTGACGGATGGTACCATTCACCACCTCCCAGGATGGGCGAGGATGGGGGATAAGGGAGGGGGGGAGAGGGATGGGGGGGGATTCCACGCCCTTCCCAGTCGGTGGTTCCTGATACATTCCGTCGGCGCCTGACGGATGGTACCATTCACCACCTCCCAGGAAGGGCGAGGATGGGGGATAGGGGAGGGGGGGGGGATGGGGGGGGATTCCACGCCCTTCCCAGTCGGTGGGTCGTGATACCTTCCGTCTGCGCCTGACGGATGGTACCATTCACCACCTCACAGGATGGGCGAGGATGGGGGAGGGGGATGGGGGGGATTCCACGCCCTTCCCAGTCGGTGGGTCCTGATACCTTCCGTTGGCAACTGGTGGATGGTACCATTCACCACCTCCCAGGATGGGTGAGGATAGGGGAGGGGGATGGGGGGGGGGATTCCACGCCCTTCCCAGTCGGTGGGTCCTGATACCTTCCGTTGGCAACTGGTGGATGGTACCATTCACCACCTCCCAGGATGGGTGAGGATAGGGGAGGAGGATGGGGGGGGGGGGGGGGGGGGGGGATTCCACGCCCTTCCCAGTCGGTGGGTCTTGATACCTTCCGTCTGCCCCTGACGGATGGTACCATTCACCACCTCACAGGATGGGCGAAGATGGGGGAGTGGGATGGGGGAGGGGGATGGGGGGGATTCCACGCCCTTCCCAGTCGGTGGGTCCTGATACCTTCCGTTGGCAACTGGTGGATGGTACCATTCTCCACCTCCCAGGATGGGTGAGGATAGGGGAGGGGGATGGGGGGGTGGGGGATTCCACGCCCTTCCCAGTTGGTGGGTCGTGATACCTTCCGTCTGCGCCTGACGGATGGTACCATTCACCACCTCCTAGGATGCGCGAGGATGGGGGAGGGGGATGGGGGGGATGGGGGGATGGGAGGGGATTCCACGCCCTTCCCAGTCGGTGGGTCGTGATACCTTCCGTCTGCGCCTGACGGATGGTACCATTCACTACCTCCCAGGATGGGAGAGGATGGGGGAGGGGGATGGGGGAGGGTGATGATTTGATCCGAGTAGTGGGCAGCAAAATCTCCAGAGAACTAGGGTGACAGGGTTGATTTGCTATGGGGGTGAGGACGGGAAGGGAAGGGAAGCTCCAGCGTGTTTGGGATGTGTTTACTTGTGTGTCGAGTTAATTTTTCTTTAATGTCTGGATTTCGGATTCTCTCTCTCTCTCTCTCTCTCTCTCTCTCTCTCTCTCTCTCTCTCTCTCTCTCTCTCTTTTAAATGACTACGGAGTGATAATTCTGAAAACTAATTTGCTACTGCCGGCAATGTCGTGGGTTTTGATTAAATCTGGGAGCTGCAGTGGGGTGAGGAAGACTCAGGGTAATCCAGGGGCTGTGGCTCAACTCAGGGTCGACTCCTCCTCCTCCTCCTCCTCCTCCTCCTCCTCCTCCCAATTCGTCCTCCTCCTCCTAATTCGTCCTCCTCCTCCTCCTCGTCGGTCTCCTCCGTCTAGTCGTCGTCCTCCTCCTCCTGGCTGTCCTCCTCATCCTCGTCCCTTTCTCGTCCTTCTCCCTTTCTCCTCGTCCTCCTCCTTCCCATTCTTCTCCTGTACCCCTTCCCCACTTTTCCTCCTTGTCCCCTTCTCGTCCTTCTCTCTTCCTCCACCTCCTCCTCTTCTTTACTCCTCCGTCCCTCTGCTTCCTCTTCCACCCAACGAAGTACAGTAACTCCGTGTCCTAGAGGAGCGCCACTGCCGGCACAAGTCTGGCGGAGGTTCGTCTGCCCTGCCTTTCGTGACTCCAATTCAAGAAAGTGTGTCATTTGTTGAGGTTTAGATGGGAGGTAACGCCAGACGGTTGATTGCTCGTGGTGACGCTTATTTTAGAATTATGATAATCTCCCATGTTGTGTTGATTAAGGTCGGTGAATCTGTCTGTCTGTCTGTCTCTCTGTCTGTCTGTCTGTTTGTCTGGCTGTGTGAATGTCTGTCTTCTTGTGACACTTTATGCATATCTGTTCAGGAGCCTTTCAATCTGTCTGTCTTTGAGTCTGGTTTCTGTTAGTTTGAGTGTCTGTTTGTGAGTCTAGTTTCTGTCTGTCTGTCTGTCTGTCTGTCTGTCTGTCTGTGAATCCAAATATTTTTCTATTTGTCTTTGAGTCTATCTAACTGTCTGTCTGTCATTTTATAATCAAATATTCCCTGCATAATGGAGCCTCTTGTTTTCATTTAACTCTCAATTTCACTTTCATCGTTGTGTTCCTCCAAACAAGGCCATGAACTTGTCTTGGTGACCTTGACCTGGGAAAATGCCCGGGTCACGTTGAAACATACAAAGCAAAGTATTTTTTCTTTTCTTTTTACCGCATTTCAGTATTTTTGTCCATTGATTTTGTTATTCTGATGTGGGTATTTTTATTTATTATGAATAACCCAAAACCGATCTTGAGATAAATGAAAGAAAAAAGTGAAAAAAGTGAAAACAATTGTGATTTGAATATTACACACACATTTCACACACTAATTTCCATAACTGTATAATAACATTGATATTTTTAACACTATTATTTGTTTACCTATAACGTGTTGCCTTTTTGATATATTAAAAAAAAATTCAATCCAACTCGACACGGAATTTGATTTTCTCCCATTGATTTTGTCTTGTTTAGTATTCAAGGTAGTTTCTCTTAATATTTAGAAAACATGAGAAAATTTTTTTTTTTTTTTTTTGCAAACAAGTGAAAATAGATTTATAGTTTCTGGAGATTTGTGAGTCTCGTGTGTGTGTGTGTGTGTGTGTGTGTCGTAACTTACTGATAAAATAGTGTGTTATTTTTGGAAAAGAAGCAGACAGACAGGGCAAGGAGAGAGAGAAGTAATCACTCTCTCTCACTCTCTCTCATTATTAGGTCTGTTAATTGTGTCTCTATCACGCGACCGACAACAGTAATCACCTTAATGACGGCTGAAGCTCGCTGGTTGGCTCGTAACAAGCAATTTTCTCCTAATTATTGTCTGTCTCCCATCAAAATAAAGTTTATTGTTAATGCCAGTCGTGAATTTACTCATGATTAGATTATCTCTCTCTCTCTCTCTCTCTCTCTCTCTCTCTCTCTCTCTCACCCAGGTTTCTTCCTATTCGTTATTTTCTTCATTCTCCTTCTATCTTCTTTCTTTTCTTTCTAATTTTTTCTTCACTTTCTTTCTTTCTTTCTATTTACGTGAAAGGCATTGATATAAAAGCTTGAAAACCAATGTACAAACTTCTATGAAAAGGCATTTATTTTACTTCCTGGATAAAGGCCATTGGAGCCTTTTTACCGATAGTTTTCCAGTTCCAGGAGTTCAATGCAACTTGCAACAAACGACACTGCACAGATACTAGTCTAACTTTGCAATGTCCTGAGTCTCTATATGCTAAGGCAGACGCTTCTTAGTTCTGCCTTTGATATTTTTTTTCCGAACTGGTTACAGAAAATTTTTAGTATTGCAAAAAAATTAAAAAAAAAAGCACATCAATGTTTATTTCACCTTTGAAGTTCCTCTCTTTCACCCTATAGCATGTGGGAGCTGATCGTACGTGTGGCAGCGTGTATGTGGGAGCTGATCGTACGTGTGGCAGCGTGTATGTGGGAGCTGATCGTACGTGTGGCAGCGTGTATGTGGGAGCTGATCGTACGTGTGGCAGCGTGTATGTGGAAGCTGATCGTACGTGTGGCAGCGTGTATGTGGGAGCTGATCGTACGTGTGGCAGCGTGTATGTGGAAGCTGATCGTACGTGTGGCAGCGTGTATGTGGGAGCTGATCGTACGTGTGGCAGCGTGTATGTGGGAGCTGATCGTACGTGTGGCAGCGTGTATGTGGAAGCTGATCGTACGTGTGGCAGCGTGTATGTGGGAGCTGATCGTACGTGTGGCAGCGTGTATGTGGGAGCTGATCGTACGTGTGGCAGCGTGTATGTGGAAGCTGATCGTACGTGTGGCAGCGTGTATAAGGAGTGATATGTGTAAAACAATGACAACCAGACAACTAAGAAAGTCATTTAGTGCGTTGCCTTAAGACATACAATACTAATCTCTCCCCAAAATAAATAAATAAATAAATAAATAAAATTCCCACGTGCGGTAAACATTTATCAGTCATGTTAGAAATAGAGATAGATAGATAAATACAAGTGATAAAAGAAATACGACCCAGACACAGAGATAACAACAAACATGGCGACACTATTACATCTCAACTCGATTCTTATGTTCCTCAGTTTTCCCTCACGATCCAAACTTAACTATAACCGGTAAAAATAACATAGGAATGTGTCGGAATCCAGAGCTAATGAAGACCAGAACGTAGCTCTTGCCTCACACCCTGGGAGATCTTTTGTGTGTTATTGTACTGAGTGTAGGCTTATGAGAGGTTCAGGTAAAGGTGTGTACAGGAGGAAGGCTTATTGTGTTGCAACCTGACCCTCACCAGTGTTGTGTGTATGTGTCGTAGTTAAAACTGTAATGTTGATAATAGTTACAATAACGATACCACTCATACTACTACTACTACTACTAATGATGATGATGATGATGATGATGATATAAAAACAAAATTACTATAATAATGTACTCGTGACACTAATAGCATTTGTAGCAATACGTATACTAATAACAGTATCAACAACACATACATACATACATACATACATACTTAGATACATAGATACATACATACATACATACATACATACATAATGGTTGACCCTCGTGTACGAGGATGGCTGGCCCTCGGGTCACCTGGGCGTGAATTTGTTAAAGGTGTACAAGTTGTCGCCAACACAACAACCACACCCTGAGTTAACGAGTTGCATAATCCAGTTTCAAGGAATAGTCCGAGAAGACCGGACAACTCGCCAACTGCACTGGCTAAGCATTACCTCGTAATACTATCCGCAAATCGATTAACATCCGGGATCGAACCCGGGTCCGTTCGCTTGCGAGGCGAACATGCTGACCATTACACCACATACATACAGACATAGATAGATAGATAGATAGATAGATAGAAACAAATGGCACTGGCTACATTATTCATGAGATCCTTCCCGCTTAAACAATATTAATAATGTTATTCTCTTTATTATTCGTTTCTCATTATCGTTATCATTAATAGTATAAATTATAGAAGAATTAATAATGGCTGTAGTAATGATAATCCACCTAACATCAGACGGCCCAGGTGTTCGGGTGCCGCTCCTCCCTCCGTTGTTAAAGTCATTCCAGCATTTTCCGGACGCATGGAGCCTTGTTTGTGTGCTTTGACGCCTGGCTACGCATGCGTCCAAGAGCTCCAGTTAGGCGTCCTCGTGTGCCGTAGTATGTCATTTTCCTCATTTTCCTCATTTGCCTCATTTTCCTCATTTGCCTCATTTGCCTCACTTGCCTCATTTTCCTCACTTGCCTCATTTTCCTCATTTGCCTCATTTGCCTCACTTGCCTCATTTTCCTCACTTGCCTCATTTTCTTCACTCGTTAGCAAAAACAGCAGCCAGTATCGAGTATGAGGACAGTTTTCCTCTTGTTGTCTTTCACTCAGAGGGAGTTAAAAACGTCGACATGGGTAATAATTTATGTGTTTTTTTTTATCTCAAGGTATCATGAGCCACAGGAAGACATTTCTCTTTTTATTGCCCTTTCCTCATTTTCTTTCTTCAGGGATCGGTAATAACGCGTACAATGAACTGGGGTTTTTCTTCTTCATCTTACTCAGGTGTGAAGTCAATAACAATGTGCAAAAGGACAATTTTCCTCCTCCCGTCGGTCATTAGCGAGGAAACCCACTGGTCTACAAAATCCTTATTATAAACAGATTTTCCTCATTGAGCCAGACTTTCTCTACGCTTTATTGCAACAACTTTATTGCAACAAACTCACTTTTGGGCTGCAACAAACTAACTTTTCATTGCAACAAACTAACTTCTCATTGCAACAAACTCACTCTTCGTTGCAACAAACTCTCACTCTTTATTGCAACAAATTCCTTCTCCTCGTTGCAACAATCATTCATATTGCCGTAATAATTTCCTCCTATTAACACCTACAAAAGAAGAATGTAAACAAACACTTATTTACCTATGATCAACCATCTAACCTTACCTGACCTGACGGGTGGATGGTTGTCGTGCTTGAGGGAAACCGCTCTTCAGCCTTACATTTCAATTTCTACGCAATGGTTGTATACGTTTATCTTGTGTGTGTGTGTGTGTGTGTGTGTGTGTGCGTGTGTGTGCGTGTGTGTGTGTGTGTGTCGTAAAACTAAAATTTTTGGTCTATGCTGATCCATGGGTTGGGTTGGGTTGGGTTATGGTAAGGTAAGGTATTGGTTAGGTTAGGTTATGGTAAGGTTACACAGATTTTGGTTAAATGCGGGGATAAAAAGGCTTCTTGACCACAGTTCCTGAAATGTTTATCTAGGAACACTAAATTTTACACCAAAGAATAAGTTTGAAGTGTGTTTTTACTCTCTCTCTCTCTCTCTCTCTCTCTCTCTCTCTCTCTCTCTCTCTCTCTCTCTCTCTCTCTTTAAGCTCTCTCTCTCTCTTTAAGCTCTCTCTTATTCTCATTTTCCTGCCCCATATCTTTCTCCTCCTCTTCCGTCTCTCGCTGTCCTCTCTCTTCTTCCTCTTATTGTCTCACATCCTTCTCTATTTCCTTCTCCTCCAGTCCTTAATTCTCCTCTCATTTCTCCTCCTTCTTAAATCTCTCCCTTCCCTTTCATCATATCTTCCGCTCTTCACATCCACTACTCCACACTTGTTTTCCAACTCCCCCTCCTCCTCCACACCTGTATCTTCCTCCTTCCCCTCCTCCTCCACACCTCTATCTTCCTCCTCCCCCTCCTCCTCCACACCTCTATCTTCCTCCTCCCCTCCTCCTCCACACCTCTATCTTCCTCCTCCCCTCCTCCTCCACACCTCTATCTTCCTCCTCCCCCTCCTCCTCCACACCTCTATCTTCCTCCTCCCCCTCCTCCTCCACACCTCTATCTTCCTCCTCCCCCTCCTCCTCCACACCTCTATCTTCCTCCTCCCCCTCCTCCTCCAACCCTTCCTCTTCCTCTTCTCACCTCCAAAAACGTCCCCCTGGAGTCATGGATCCCAGTGTCCCCCCGTCGAATAAAATGCTTCAGGCAGTTATCGGCTCAGCTGCATATCGCCAGCAGGTCATATATTCCCTGTAATATATAACCCGAGCGAGGCGTTTGAGAGTAACGAGGCCACTTAACAACCCGCGACCCGTCTCGACACGTCTCGTACGTAATGAATCGCAGGTTTCGATACCCGGTCGGTTAGAGACCCGTTTAAATTTGTGTGAGTGAAGGGGGGAGAGGGTGGTAGCGGTGTGGTTTTAGGTAAAGGTTGGGATTCTATATAATATTTGATCATTTGTTGGTGGGATGTTGGGGATATTTCTCACGATTTTGTCCGTGATTCCAAAGGTTGAGGAGGAGAGTAGGCGCTAGTGAGAGAGAGAGAGAGGGGGGGGGGGGGAGAGGGTGTCTGTCTGTCTCTGTGTAAGTGTGTATGTCTAGCGCACATGTTTCAAGCACCTGAATAAAAGCATCAAACTGCGAGATGGCGAAATTAAAATCTGACATTCCAGAGAAATTGGGAGGGTAATGGAGCTCTTTGTCACGTTTGAGTGTTTGGCGGTGATGGTTGAGAAGTATAGAGAGAGAGAGAGAGAGAGAGAGAGAGAGAGAGAGAGAGAGAGAGAGAGCAGGAGGAAAGATGAGAAAGGAGAGGAGAGAGAGGAAAAATCAGTGGGCATAAGATGATTGAGAATTGGGGAAGTAAAGAGAGAGAAAGAGAGACAGAGAAGAGGAAGAAGCGATAAAGAAGAGTCGTTGGAAGGATGAGGGGGAAAAAAGATAAAATAGGAAAGGTGCATGAAAAAACATGAACAAGAGTAGGAAAAATGAAGGAAGGACAGATAAAGAGAAGGAGTAAGAGGAGAAGAAGAAGAAGAAGAAGAAGAAGAAGAAGAAGAAGAAGAAGACCAGCTGTTAGGGGGGATGGGGGAGAAAGTTCCATGATATCCAGATCAAATTTTCGGCCTTTCCATCATGGGAGGTAAAAATAATAACAGCATTTTTCACAGACGAGGCGTTGGCGGGGCGCTCTAGTACCGGCTGGGGGAGAAGATGGTGTAGATTAGAAAAGTAGGAGAGGAGAGGAGAGGAGGAGAAGGAAATAGATATAAAAAGATGGAATATGATGTAGGAAGGAAATAAGCAGATTAGAAGAGGAGGGAAGGAGGAGATAGAAATAACGAGAAAATGGAAGATGATGTAGGAAGGAAAGGAGAAGATTACGGGAGAAGGGGAGGAGGAGGAGATAGAAATAACAATAGAAATAACGAGAAAGTGGAAAATGGTGTGGGGAGTAAGGGAAGAAAGGAGAGGATGTAAAAATAATAGGATAACGTAGAAGAGGAAGGAAAGGCTAAGAATAAGTAAAAACAGTGAGAGAAAGAGAGGTGGATTATGTAAGAAGGTGTTAAGAGAAATGAGAAAAAATAGGAAAAGATATGGAGGGGAGAAGAGAGGAAAAATTAAGACTTGGTGAAGGAGGAGATGAGGATCACATGAAGATTAGCATCCCTGTTTATTTCACCTTAAGAACAACCACCACAATGTTAATCTAACCTAACCTGACCTAACCTAACCTGACCTAACCAAACCAAACTAAACCAAACCAAACCAAACCAAACCGAACCTAACCAAACCAAACCAAACCTAACCTAACCAAACCAAACCAAAACAAACCAAACCTAACCAAACCAAACCAAACCAAACCTAACCTAACCAAACCAAACCAAACCAAACCAAACCAAACCTAACCAAACCAAACTAAACCAAACCAAACCAAACCAAACCAAACCTAACCTAACCTAACCTAACCTAACCAAACCCCCGAGATAGCGTTAGTGTTTAATAATCATCAGGTGAAATAATCTAGGGTTTAAGAAGGGTTTAATCTTCATATAATCCGACGAAAGAGATGGATAAAGACTTAAAACTCTTACACTGAAGATCAAGATAAGTAAATAAGATAATCCTATAATCCTCTCTATTAGGGTGTGTCAATTTAGGGGGTGAACTGGCTAAATTGAAAATCGAGTAATTTGGTAGCAATTTATTGTAGTCTTTAAGCATGCAAAACAATATTCTGGCATAAATTTTTTTTTATAATAAGTCCTACCTACATCAAATGGATTTTTAAATGTACATATTTGTGAATTTATAACATAACCAGCGTTTGCACACATGTTACTGTTTCAAGTTTCAAATTATTATATTTTATTATCCGTAGTCTATTTGAAAGTAACCAATGCCTTCATACTCTCTTTGCTTTGGTTTCTTGTCATCAGTAGTCTGCTTGCTATGTGTGCTTTGATGTAACCTTCTCGCCTCTCGTGGCTGTAAACATGGCCCGCTGCTTCTGTGACCATTTTCACACATCTCTCCACACTTTGAGTGTGGGAAGGCCACTTCGGCACCTGCATTGGAGTCTCTTTAAGGTTTCTCAATTCTTGGCTAGTTAGACTTGTTGTCAATGGTGGCTCTAAGACTTCCAAACTCAAGTCAACCAATTCTGACAATTTGGTGGCATTGACGTTTATTGGGGGAACTTTTCTTGAATGAAACGAACAGTCTCCCAACTGGTCGTCATCTATTAGCGTTCCTCTAATCTTTAGAATGACTTCTACAGCCTCGGTTCGGAGATTGGTACATTGACTGCAAAGCATTGCTTGCAAAACTGCTTCTGATCGAGCATACCAAGCGGACCTTCTTGCCACAGGTAACACGATGTCCCTCACTACCTTCCTCTGTGTTCTTACTAGCTGCAATTGAAACAAAAGGTGATTGGGCCCATCCACCCACATAGGATTAAGTTTCACACTAAACCACTGGGGAAGATAAACTCCAATAATAAATTCAACAATTAACCTCAAATTCTTCAGCACTTTGCCCTTCAATTCGTGTTTGGAAGTCCAAATCCTGCAGAAACGAAGAGCTGTAGTTAACCAACGGCTGTGACTGACAGGTCCAATCTCCAAGAGAGCCAATGACTGAGGCATAGGATTGATCTGTGCTGAGATCTTTGATGACTCCTTCAGACAACGCCGGAAGGGGAGGGCCAACTTCGACCTTTGGAAAGGTTGTATTTATTTCTAGTTGTGTTGCTTCATCCAGCATGATGCCAAGGGGACCTGACCACTTGTTGTTGCTCTTTGTAGGACCATCAAGTTCCTGGATGAGATGACGAAGAGGTAGCTCGCCTGTATGTAAATCACATACAATCCAAACAAGTCTTCTTCCTAGTTTTTTCTCTAAATGCGTCATTACACCCCCCTGCCATCTGGTGTTCACTGCAGTTGAATCTCCACCAACAGCCTGCAGTGAACTGCCAAGTCCTCTCTCCTGAACCCAACATAAAATATGATCAGCAATGACCTCTGCATGTTTCTTCCCTTCTACTTCAGTTTCGGGAGCAAAGTGAAACGAAAACCGACCACCAGGCTCAGAACAGACAGAGTAGTGTTCTTCTTTGATGAGACCTGGAAACTTTCTGTTCACTCCCTCTACTTCTAGCAAAACTTTTGTGTCATCTATTCTTCCATCAAACAAAAGACAGGAGAGCCCTCCCTCGCTTAAATCTTTTTCATGCTGATCAGATATTTCCTTCATTATTTTTTCTTGTGCTCCTCTAATTTTATTATGATCTATCACCAAAGATACATCCTCTCGGCTGATGAGGCCTGCATCTATCCAAGCGGCAGTTGCAATTTCTGCAGCCTCACGAAGTCCAGCATGGTGGCGAATACTAGCTAAAGCAATGTTTGAAATATTTCTTGTGTTGTATTTCATTTTCTTTGGTAAAGGTTCAGATGGCTCTTTGGAACTATCATCTGATGTTGCTTCCTGTTCATCAGAAGAACTATCAAAGAAGTGATAAACATCTTGACACAGCTCTTCCTCTCTTTGGATGGCTTCTTCACTCTTCATTTTCTTCTTTTGTTCCCTCTCTCGGATTTGTTCTCTCTTCTTGGCATTAGCAATCTGCTTCTTTGTTTCTGAATAATCTATTGAACCCATTTGCATACTTCCTTGGCCTTCTGCCTTTGTCCTCTGTGCCTTTATAAATTCAAGCTCTAAAACAGGGATCTTCTTTTCACGAGGACAACCACAATCAATGTGGGAATTATTTTCTCTCTTACCTGAGTGAGAACAGTTGGATTCAGAACATAATTGTATGGAGCACTTGCAGGTCAAAATGTCAAACAGAGTATCAAGTGTGTGCAGAAATTCATTTTTCCTGGCCAAGTTTCCTTTACCAAGTGATGTTTCAACTGCTTTGTGCCATAATTTCGTTAGTTTTAGCTCAATAGTTCGACACTGATTAATCACAGGTGGTTTGAATAGTGCATTAGCTTTTGTCCATTGATGCAGAAGAGGGACTATCATGTCATTTATGAGTTCTTTATCTGTATAGTTCCTTCTGTCCTTTGCATTTTTTTCTCGAAGGAGTAACCCTAATCTTAGCATGTCTCTCACTGTTGGAAGTTCTGATACAGGAAGCTCCTTCCCTTTACCAACTAGCAGGCTCAAGTGGGTTGACAACTGACTTCTTGTCTTCAATTTTGACATCTTCACACTATCTGACAAATAGAAAAATATTTCAATGTTTCATAATTCAATTGTTGTTTCAAAAAATATCAATTTGTTTATCAAAAATGCTGTAACAGAAATAACATAATAATTTCTTAGAACATAATGTTTTATACAATGATATATGTAACTGCAACAATCAATATGCCCTACTTACAATAATTAAAATGTAGAATTCGTCTGGTAGAGTAGGTGCAAGTGCAATGAGAGCAAACCACCGTCTATGATATCTAGAAGGAGAGTGAGCCGGGCGCCTTATCCTCACGCTTGGTACAAGTCAAAACAAGAATTAAACTGTCCCACACGGAGAGCCTGTTCATGTTCATGTTCTGACATGCATATTGTACACAAGCTATAGAACCATAAAATACTCCATAATCCATATGCTTACATGAGATTAGTTAATATCAAGTGAATAATTCTAATCAAGTCTCATTAATTTGTTGAAATACTGATATTTGAAACTTTAAGGTATAATTGATGTAGGTGAGGGTTATTTCAATTCATTTTTGTTTGCTAATCTCAAGTTTAGACATAAAGAGGCACAATATTTTGACTACCAAATTTGATTTTTAACATGTTGACAAAATTGACACACCCTACTCTCTATTAGTAAGTTTGTATTTAATTAACACCAAGAATAGGAGATAAAAACGAACTGTGTGTGAACTAATGAAAAGGAATGTGAACACTACTTAAGGAGAATCATGTAGGGGGTGAATTGTTGAGATGTTTTACCTTGTATTTTTAAGGCGAGTGAGAATATGTTATGAGAGAGAGAGATGAGGGAAGAAGGAAGAGATAAACGGAGAGAGGATAGGCGGGAGAGAGAGGAGTCAGGAGGCGAAGAGAGAGACAAGAGGCGAGGGAAAGAGAGAGAGAGAGGAGGCGAGGGAAACTGAGAGAGGAGGCAAGAGAAGAGAAGGGGAGAGAGAGGGGGTAAAGAGGGAGTGAAGATTGGAGGAGAGGGGGAGGAAGGGAGAGACAGACAGAGAAGAGGCGAATGAAAGATGAGAATGAGAGAGAGAGAGAGAGAGAGAGAGAGAGAGAGAGAGAGAGAGAGTGTTAGTTTTTATTTATTTATTTATTGGGGATCACCTGAAATTTTTGGCCCAATTTCCCATTATTCTTCAACCAATTTTTTTTTTTATTCTGACACCGGATACAAAGTGGTCTTCCCGCCCTCTACCTTCCTCCCCTTTCCTTCCTCTTCCCGTTATCTCCCTTTCTCCTCCCGTTCCTCTCCCCTTCATTCTTTCCTCTCCACTTCCTCTCACCCTCCTCTCCTATTCTCCTCCCTCTACTCTACCCTTCTCCTCCCTCTCCTCCTCTTCTCTCCCCCTCCTCTCTCCTTCCTCTCACCCTTCTCTTCCCTTCCTCTCCCCTTCCCTCCTCTCTCCTTCCCTCCTCTCTCATTTCTCCCCTTCTCCCCTTACTCACCCCTTCTCTCTTTCCTCTCCCCTACCCTTCCCCTACCCCTCATCCTCCTTATCTCCCCTTCCTTTCCCCTCCTCTCCCCTCCTCTCAAGGTAATGTAGATAGATTTTGGGTTTTGTCCACTAAGGTTATTTTCATCGAAGTCAAAGGTCACCAACAAGTCACGTAGGACTGGTTGAGGGGGAGGGAGGTCCTGTTGAATGTTAGTCTTTTATTTATTTCTTTTTAATTATTAGTCGTTAGATTAATGCTGGATTTTTTTCGGATTTCAGTTGAGTTAGGTTAGAATTCTTGAGTTAGGTTAGGTTAAGTTAGGCTAGGTTAGGTTAGGTTAAGGTTAGTCTGGATTAGGTTATAGGTTAGGATTCTTGAGTTAGGTTTAGTTAGTTCCGGTTAGGTAAGGTTAGATTAGGTTAGTTTTGTTAGGTTAAATTTGGTTAGGGTTTTGTTAGGTTAAATTAGGTTAGGGTTTTGTTAGATTCTTGAGTTAATTTAGTTCAGTGTAGGTTAGGTTAGGGTTTTCTTAGGTCTGGATAGGTTTGGGTTCAGTAGGATGCGTCAAATAGTCTCCTGCATCCTGTGGGAGCCATGTCTATGACCTGCAGGGGTGTAAAAAGTAACCCACCACGTCTCAATAAGCCGCCATCAGGAGGCGCCAGGCGAGCCAGCCAACCCTTCCTGATGACCCGCCTGTTGGAGGAGACCCACCACTCTTATACTGCTGTAGCGTGGTGAGTCCTTGTGGCGAGGGGCTTGTGACACCTTTTGACACACCTCCTGGCACATCTTCTGACACCTGACACCTTCCGACACTACTCCTGGTACATCTTCTAACACACCTCCTGGCACCTGGCACATCTTCTGACACCTGACACACCTTCTGACACATCCTCTGACACACCTCCTGGCACATCCCCTGACACGCCTCCTGGCACATCTTCTGACACCTGACACACCTCCTGGCACACCTTCTGATACACTCCTGGCACATCTTCTGATACACCTCATGGCACATCTCATGAACACCTGACACACCTGACACCTCCTGGCATATCTTCTGACACCTGACACACCTTCTGACACACCTGGCACACCTTCTGCCACATGACACACCTGACAATTTACATATATGAATAATAGTTTTTACAACTGATGTAAGATGGAAGGTAAAATCTCACTGCAGGAGAAAATAAAACACAGTTAAACAAGACTGTGTGTACCATTATCCACAACTATTTTGGATTTTGGACTTTTTAGTTTATTTTACTTGTAGTTTTTTTTTTTTGCTTTATTTACTCATGTTTTCCCTCTGTTTTTTTTGTGTGTTGCTGGTTGAATCAGTGAACTTTTATTAATTTTTGGCGTTTTAAAGCATTTTCATTTGGACAATTTTATGTGAAATTTTAGTGTAAACTCTGTAGTCATAATTTGTGATCAATAAAATATCTATCTATCTATCTACAGTATTTTGTCGGTAACTTTAACCTTCACTATCAATTTTAATTTACAATGAACAGGTGAGAATTAATATTACAATGACTAGCTACAATGAGAAATGCGGAGTGAATATTATTTTTTTTTGTGTGTGTTTGATTTAATACATCTATAGTTTTACGGGTGAGTTTCTTTGATAATGTAGATTAATGATGTCACCCCAAGTTGTTAGTGGACCGTATGTGTGATCCTTACTTATGTCAGTGGACCGTATCTGTGATCTTTCCTCATCTCAGTGGACCGTATCTGTGATCTTTCCTCATCTCAGTGGCCCGTATGTGTGATCTTTCCTCATCTCAGTGGCCCATATGTGTGATCTTTCCTCATCTCAGTGGACCGCATGTGTGATCCTTCCTTATCTTAGTGGACCGTATGTGTGATCCTTCCTCATCTCAGTGGACCGTATGTGTGATCCTTCCTTATCTTAGTGGACCGTATGTGTGATCCTTCCTCATCTCAGTGGACCGTATGTGTGATCCTTCCTTATCTTAGTGGACCGTATGTGTGATCTTTCCTCATCTCAGTGGACCGCATGTGTGATCCTTCCTCATTTCAGTGGATCGCATTCATGAAAATATTGAATATAATCCTTTAATAACTTAGCTATCCATGACACAGTGAAGGACAGACTAGCGTTACCTCTCTTGACCTGTCACACACTGAGACTGATGCAGGTTCTTGGACGAGCCACTCACGACCATCACTTCTATTGACGTATATATAGAAAAAAAGTGTTAGATAATTTAAATCTTAATTAATTCTATAAAAAATATAATTTGTATGTTCTATGAGTAGTAATGAAGATAATTCGAAATATAGAAAATAAAAATGAAAGAGAATTTATCTACACAAAGTCAACGATGAACAGATATCTCACGGGCTGCAATCTGTACCTCGATGCGCCCCAGGTTTCCCCGTCACACTGATGTAGACAGAGGCTTTACTGTATAGTCCTGTTTCCTGCCGGACAATATAGATGAATTAAGGAATAAATGATTATACAAGGAATTACGAGGGGAATTAAGTTAAAAGATCACATAGCTGTTTATTAGAAAATGGGATTAAAATTAATAGCCTTTATACAACCGAAATCTAAATGCCTGAAAGAGGATTACACTTCATCTACTCTATTTTATTACTCAAACCTCACGAGTGTAAACGTGGTGCTAGTGCGCGCGGTGTAGGTGACGTGAGGCAGCCGGAACACACCCACACACGACACACGGGACACACACACACACACACACACACCAGTCCTCGTGTCTCACCATTTTTATGACCGGTCAAATTGAACCAGGCCATTCCCTTAATGACACTACAGCTGTATTCACAATAACTGGTGGTTATTTTCCAAGGGTCGTGTTCTCTCGTGTCTTCTAAGCTTTTTTATATTTGTCAGTTTAAAAGCTTAAAAGAATCTTTGTTTTTATTGCCAGTCTGGTTGTTAATTAATAGTCTTTTTTATTTTGTTTTTTATTGGTTGGTGTTTTTGTTCTTTTGTGATTTGATGGATTCATTTAGTTATTGAGTGAAAAATGAGGCGAGTTAATCTAGAAATCTGAGTAAAAGTCTGATCAATCGCCAGAGGTGAGGACAATGCTGGAGAGATGGTGGTGGTGGCTGCGGCTGCGGTGATGATGGTGGTGGTGGCTGCGGCTGCGGTGATGATGGTGGTGGTGGTGGAGGCGGCGGCAGGAACGCTGGCGGTGGTGGCGAGGATTCAGGTGATGGCGGTGTTAGGCGTGGTGGCGGCAATGGTAGTGACGGTGGCATCGACGGCGGTGGTTGTACTTGTGATAATGGTGGTGATGGTGATTGTGTTGGTGGTAGGTCCTTCACGGTGATGTACTTTAGTGATGTATATTTATGTACTTTAGTAATGTACTCTGATTTACTGTGATGAAGTACACACTACCTACAACAATCTACCACCACAACTACCACACCATTTCCTATCACGTGAGGTCCACACATCTGCATCTACTCAATAATTTAACTCTACACCTCACACACACAACTTTCCTAATATTTATCCACCATTAAAATGAATTAGAATGTATATATACGTGTACCTGCGTGTGTGTGTTGTAGGAATGGAATTTCGGACCCCACTCAATGCTATTCACAAAATGTCAGGAGTTTCATTGTAGCTTTTATCCATGTTCTTTTTCACTTCGTCTTAATGCCACATGTTTAAACACTAGGATAAGAAAAATCACAACAAAAAACTCGACGGGATTTAACACTATAAAAAAAATATAGTGGCTGTGTTAAGTCCTCTTCGTCTGTACAGTATCCCATAGAGTATGACAACTACCTGCCCACAGAGCCACGTATATTTACATGGGAGCCACAGACATGAAGAGAGATCTCACCCTTTACTAGACGGATCATACAGAGGTAGAGCCTTGAGAGGTGTGGGTGTGGCTTTAACCCCCTTTCTACCCCCTAATAAAACACCCTTCCCTCCCCCACCCACCCCCCCCCCTCTCTGGGCCAAGCTCTACTATACCTTTGAACCTTGAACTTTAAACACAATCCTCACCCCAGCGTCTAGGGGAAGAGAAGGTGGGCGTGAGGGGGGGGAGGATGGAGGGAGGGGGAGGGGGGCACAGAGTCTTCTAGCTTTGATGTCGTCCATATGAAACGCTGAGTGAAGTCGTTATGAAAGTGTACAAGAGGGTCTTTTGCCGTTTATTTACAAATTGCGTCGCGCCGCCTCCACTTGGACACGTTGCAGTCGTCGTGTAGTCTTTCATAATCACATATGCATGATAATTGTGTCCCTCTCCGCCGGCACTTACGCAGTCACCACAAATAACACCTTCCCTCGGCTTTGTTGGCACAGCGCACCCTAGCTTCTGTTACCAACCTGGAGTCTCTCTCTCTCTCTCTCTCTCTCTCTCTCTCTCTCTCTCCCATTTATTCATTCTCTCGTGTGTTCTTTCTCATTCCACTGTTGTTCTTGGTCTCTTTTTTCATTCCCTTATTACTAATAGTTATTCATTTTGTCGTCTGTCTTAGTTCCTTCATTATCATTTACTTTACATCATCTGGGCAGGTCAGTCTGGAAGAGGAGACATGACGCAAGATGAATAATTAAATATAAAGTAAAGATAAATACAAATAGATTGTGATGACAGGAGTGTAAAGTGACAACGGGATGCAGAGAGATGAACCCAGGAAACAGGTAAAAATAATAGTGTTAGTTTGCAATGCAACTGCCGGAGAGCTTTCCTGTTGGAGCGTGGTGGTTCAGGCCTTGTGTATTGAGGGAAATTGACATGGAAATAGTCATTGTGTTTTCACGATGTACACACACACACACACACACACACACACACACATGTATAGATGTGTTTTCACGATGTACACACACACACACACACACACACACACACACACACACACACATGTATAGATGTGTGTGTGTGTGAATCATGATGTTTACGGATAAAAGCATAAACATTGATAGGTAGTTATAAATGGATATTGTTTAATGAGTTGTGTATATAGTCTCACCTCTCCGGTGATAATTATATTCATATGAGTTTTTGAAGTGGTTTTTTTTTTACATGTAATATGAGGCCAGTGTTTTAATGATGTTTCCATCATGTTTTTAATAAAGATAAAGCTCGGTGGAGCAGCGGCCGTGTAATATAGTGTGTATACCTGTACCCGCGGGGCCCTCTCACTCTTGATGGAATTAAATAGAGTAAAGCAATATATATATATATATATATATAACTCATTAAGCAGTTTCCAGTTACAGTGGTGTGTTAGTGTGTAACGCGTTGTCTGATTTCCCTGCAACACAGTGCAACAGCCAATATACTGATTATATATATATATATATATATAAATATATATATATATATATATATATATATATATATATATATATCATATATAATATATATATATATATATATATATAATATATATATATATTATAAAACACTTGTTTAGTTCATTGAATCATAACGATTCAAATTCACGGTGAACGTAACAGGATACATCAGCAAGATACTCCGTTATAAAGCAATAAACAGAGTTATTTTGCCCCAAGTTACACTCTCAAATTTCCTTACGGCAGGTGTTGTTATAGCTTACCGGTACATCAGGTGTGTCAAAGTCCCCCCCCCCCAACACTTATGTGGTGGTCTATACACCATGCCCTCCCCACAACCTCCCCCCCCCCCCCCACCACAGCCTGCCCTCCCACACCCTGGCTTAACACGCTAGTTCTGCTGTAAGTCGACCATCACATGTGAACACTACAAGCTCCTAGTGACGAATCTGACAATGCTTGATGTCCACGAGGGAACTGCTGTACAGGGAGGTGTTGTGTGAGGTGCGGTCAGAGCAAGACCCGTGGCAGGTCGTGTGTCTCTCGTGCCGCCTTCATTCACACAATATCTCACTGTCTGGTCTGGTAATTAGCTTCCAGCTCCCTTACGAAAATCAATATCCATTTAAATGGCTGTACCTCTGGGATTCTAACGGGTTGGTGTGAAAACGGTCTTGGGGAGCACTAGTAGTACCTGTACCATCCACCTGGACCTGTAATACCTGTACCACCCACCTGGATCAGTAATACCTGTACCACCCACCTGGACCTGTAATACCTGTACCACCCACCTGGACCTGTAATACCTGTACCACCCACCTGGACCTGTAGTACCTGTGCCACTTGGACCTGTACCACCCACCTGGACCTGTAATACCTGTACCACCCACCTGGACCTGTAGTACCTGTGCCACCTGAACCTGGGGTCTTTAAGTGTCTCGCCATCCCCCAGGTTCCTTCTCGAGATACCTGGAGTCCTTCACGCACGAGATCAGTCACCCTGTATGTGAAAGGTGCCGGTTGTTTTGTTAAGGACGCCTCGAGACTGAGTTGGACACCACTAGGCTGGGTGATACATCTTTGTCGTGTGATGTGAGCGTGGCGGGTTGACTCAGAGATCATCATTGTGGTGTAGAATGATTGTCACAGCTCTGTGGCAGTGCTTGGTGTAGTGTATTTACTGGCGTGGCAGGAGTCGTGTGGGTGAGTGGATGGCTGGACCAGGGAGGTGATGGTGGTGGTGTGATGGTGATTGGGGTGGTGGTGGTGGTGGTGATGTGGTGGTGGTGTGATGGTGATTGGGGTGGTGTTTTGGTGGTGTGGTGGTGGTGGTGTGGTAGTGTGATTTGATGGTGTGGTGGTGGTGTAGTGGTGTGATGGTGCTGGTTCTGTGATGGTGATGGTGGTGTGGTAATGTGATGGTAGTTGTGGTGGTGGTGCGATGGTAGTCTGATGGTGGTAGTGGTGGTGTGAAGGGAAGCACTGACAAACACACACACACACACACACACACACGCAAACACACACACACACACACAATAGAGGTTTTATAAAAGAACTTCAAATTATTTCCTGTTGTACATAGACCGAGAACATGTTTGTAAAGCCACGTCATAACGAGTGTATTAAGGCACCCCGAGCAGGCCATCCCGACCTTGACTCAGTGTAAACCAACCATTCCCTGTCAGAACCCGCGCCTCGGTACAGTACTATATAGTGTCACTGTTACCCACTGGGACCATCCTCGCCTTAACCGATATTCCATTATAATCATTTTAAACAATCCATTTGGTTAGGTCAAAGAGTTGTTAACATCAGTCGAATCTTTTTTCAACACAAAGTTCAAATATGAATTACTAACAGACACTCGTACATGCATTGCTTTGACTACACCAGCATCTAGTGTCACGGGTGCAGGCACAACTGTTAGTCAATCCTGAAACTTAATTCTCCCAGAAATTCTATAAATATTAGACTGACTCTACAATTTCATCAAAAAAACTATTGAAGTTCACGAGAAACTTCATGAATCGCTAATGACGGTGTGTAGTGGTAATGTCAGGGATCATTGCCACTGCCACACAGCCTCACATAACGTGGTGTGGGTCTTCAAGGGGAGGCAAATGTGAATGTGTATTGTACAGTCACCCAAAAAAGTCCTGTCGCGAACCATGAACCCCGAAATTTAGACTCGTGAACCCGAAGCAGTAAACACATACATTATTCTGTCCATAAATGCTTCGGATTCAAGAGTCTGAATCTCGAGGGTTCATGGTTCGCTACAGGACTTTTTTGGGTGACTGTACGTAAAAAAAAATTAATTCATATAAACTGAATCTAAAATTAACAAAATATAACCAATTAAATAAGTTAAAACAGATTACCGATATAACGGTTACTGTGTATAGAATATTAAGTTAATAATATAACACTGGTTGAATTAAAAGTTAAATAGATAAAACTTGTACAGTACATTAAATATCAACACTACGGAGTTATTGAAATTTAACTCATAATAATTATGCTGAAAATCAATATTACACTAAAACAATAAAATAAAATATAGCTGAAACACAATTTTTTTTCATAGTATACACAGATAATTGAACACACACACACACACACACACACACACACACACACACTGAAAATAACAACAAACCGCTGGATAATTATATTGTATCAAATAAGGAAATTAATTAATGACCACATCACGTACTGTATCCTGTATAGCTAATTGACTGTATCCTGTGGTGAAGTTATTGTGGTATGGAGTATTACTAGGTCTTGTTCCAGTATTACCAGGTCTTGTTCCAGTATTACCAAGTCTTGTTCCAGTATTACCAAGTCTTGTTCCAGTATTACCAGGTCTTGTTCCAGTATTACCAAATCTTGTTCCAGTATTACCAGGTCTTGTTCCAGTATTACCAGGTCTTGTTCCAGTATTACCAGGTCTTGTTCCAGTATTACCAGGTCTTGTTCCAGTATTACCAGGTCTTGTTCCAGTATTACCAAGTCTTGTTCCAGTATTACCAGGTCTTGTTCCAGTATTACCAGGTCTTGTTCCAGTATTACCAAGTCTTGTTCCAGTATTACCAGGTCTTGTTCCAGTATTACCAGGTCTTGTTCCAGTATTACCAGGTCTTGTTCCAGTATTACCAGGTCTTGTTCCAGTATTACCAGGTCTTGTTCCAGTATTACCAGGTCTTGTTCCAGTATTACCAGGTCTTGTTCCAGTATTACCAGGTCTTGTTCCAGTATTACCAGGTCTTGTTCCAGTATTACCAGGTCTTGTTCCAGTATTACCAGGTCTTGTTCCAGTATTACCAGGTCTTGTTCCAGTATTACCAGGTCTTGTTCCAGTATTACCAGGTCTTGTTCCAGTATTACCAGGTCTTGTTCCAGTATTACCAGGTCTTGTTCCAGTATTACCAGGTCTTGTTCCAGTATTACCAGGTCTTGTTCCAGTATTACCAGGTCTTGTTCCAGTATTACCAAGTCTTGTTCCAGTATTACCAGGTCTTGTTCCAGTATTACCAGGTCTTGTTCCAGTATTACCAGGTCTTGTTCCAGTATTACCAGGTCTTGTTCCAGTATTACCAGGTCTTGTTCCAGTATTACCAGGTCTTGTTCCAGTATTACCAGGTCTTGTTCCAGTATTACCAAGTCTTGTTCCAGTATTACCAGGTCTTGTTCCAGTATTACCAAGTCTTGTTCCAGTATTACCAGGTCTTGTTCCAGTATTACCAGGTCTTGTTCCAGTATTACCAGGTCTTGTTCCAGTATTACCAGGTCTTGTTCCAGTATTACCAGGTCTTGTTCCAGTATTACCAGGTCTTGTTCCAGTATTACCAGGTCTTGTTCCAGTATTACCAGGTCTTGTTCCAGTATTACCAAGTCTTGTTCCAGTATTACCAGGTCTTGTTCCAGTATTACCAAGTCTTGTTCCAGTATTACCAGGTCTTGTTCCAGTATTACCAAGTCTTGTTCCAGTATTACCAGGTCTTGTTCCAGTATTACCAGTCTTGTTCCAGTATTACCAGGTCTTGTTCCAGTATTACCAGAGTCTTGTTCCAGTATTACCAAGTCTTGTTCCAGTATTACCAAGTCTTGTTCCAGTATTACCAGGTCTTGTTCCAGTATTACCAAGTCTTGTTCCAGTATTACCAGGTCTTGTTCCAGTATTACCAGGTCTTGTTCCAGTATTACCAGGTCTTGTTCCAGTATTACCAGGTCTTGTTCCAGTATTACCAGGTCTTGTTCCAGTATTACCAAGTCTTGTTCCAGTATTACCAGGTCTTGTTCCAGTATTACCAGGTCTTGTTCCAGTATTACCAGGTCTTGTTCCAGTATTACCAAGTCTTGTTCCAGTATTACCAGGTCTTGTTCCAGTATTACCAGGTCTTGTTCCAGTATTACCAGGTCTTGTTCCAGTATTACCAGGTCTTGTTCCAGTATTACCAGGTCTTGTTCCAGTATTACCAGGTCTTGTTCCAGTATTACCAGGTCTTGTTCCAGTATTACCAGGTCTTGTTCCAGTATTACCAGTCTTGTTCCAGTATTACCAGGTCTTGTTCCAGTATTACCAGGTCTTGTTCCAGTATTACCAGGTCTTGTTCCAGTATTACCAAGTCTTGTTCCAGTATTACCAAGTCTTGTTCCAGTATTACCAAGTCTTGTTCCAGTATTACCAGGTCTTGTTCCAGTATTACCAGGTCTTGTTCCAGTATTACCAGGTCTTGTTCCAGTATTACCAGGTCTTGTTCCAGTATTACCAGGTCTTGTTCCAGTATTACCAAGTCTTGTTCCAGTATTACCAGGTCTTGTTCCAGTATTACCAGGTCTTGTTCCAGTATTACCAGGTCTTGTTCCAGTATTACCAGGTCTTGTTCCAGTATTACCAGGTCTTGTTCCAGTATTACCAGGTCTTGTTCCAGTATTACCAGGTCTTGTTCCAGTATTACCAAGTCTTGTTCCAGTATTACCAGGTCTTGTTCCAGTATTACCAGGTCTTGTTCCAGTATTACCAGGTCTTGTTCCAGTATTACCAGGTCTTGTTCCAGTATTACCAGGTCTTGTTCCAGTATTACCAGGTCTTGTTCCAGTATTACCAAGTCTTGTTCCAGTATTACCAGGTCTTGTTCCAGTATTACCAGGTCTTGTTCCAGTATTACCAAGTCTTGTTCCAGTATTACCAAGTCTTGTTCCAGTATTACCAGGTCTTGTTCCAGTATTACCATGTCTTGTTCCAGTATTACCAAGTCTTGTTCCAGTATTACCAAGTCTTGTTCCAGTATTACCAAGTCTTGTTCCAGTATTACCAAGTCTTGTTCCAGTATTACCAGGTCTTGTTCCAGTATTACCAGGTCTTGTTCCAGTATTACCAGGTCTTGTTCCAGTATTACCAAGTCTTGTTCCAGTATTACCAGGTCTTGTTCCAGTATTACCAAGTCTTGTTCCAGTATTACCAGGTCTTGTTCCAGTATTACCAAGTCTTGTTCCAGTATTACCAAGTCTTGTTCCAGTATTACCAAGTCTTGTTCCAGTATTACCAAGTCTTGTTCCAGTATTACCAGGTCTTGTTCCAGTATTACCAGGTCTTGTTCCAGTATTACCAGGTCTTGTTCCAGTATTACCAGGTCTTGTTCCAGTATTACCAAGTCTTGTTCCAGTATTACCAGGTCTTGTTCCAGTATTACCAAGTCTTGTTCCAGTATTACCAGGTCTTGTTCCAGTATTACCAAGTCTTGTTCCAGTATTACCAAGTCTTGTTCCAGTATTACCAAGTCTTGTTCCAGTATTACCAAGTCTTGTTCCAGTATTACCAGGTCTTGTTCCAGTATTACCAAGTCTTGTTCCAGTATTACCAAGTCTTGTTCCAGTATTACCAAGTCTTGTTCCAGTATTACCAGGTCTTGTTCCAGTATTACCAAGTCTTGTTCCAGTATTACCAGGTCTTGTTCCAGTATTACCAGGTCTTGTTCCAGTATTACCAGGTCTTGTTCCAGTATTACCAAGTCTTGTTCCAGTATTACCAAGTCTTGTTCCAGTATTACCAAGTCTTGTTCCAGTATTACCAGGTCTTGTTCCAGTATTACCAGGTCTTGTTCCAGTATTACCAGGTCTTGTTCCAGTATTACCAGGTCTTGTTCCAGTATTACCAGGTCTTGTTCCAGTATTACCAGGTCTTGTTCCAGTATTACTAGGTCTTGTTCCAGATTACCAAGTCTTGTTCCAGTATTACCAGGTCTTGTTCCAGTATTACCAGGTCTTGTTCCAGTATTACCAGGTCTTGTTCCAGTATTACAGGTCTTGTTCCAGTATTACCAGGTCTTGTTCCATGATTACCAGGTCTTGTTCCAGTATTACCAAGTCTTGTTCCAGTATTACCATGTCTTGTTCCAGTATTACCAAGTCTTGTTCCAGTATTACCAGGTCTTGTTCCAGTATTACCAGGTCTTGTTCCAGTATTACCAGGTCTTGTTCCAGTATTACCAGATCTTGTTCCAGTATTACCAGATCTTGTTCCAGTATTACCAGGTCTTGTTCCAGTATTACCAGGTCTTGTTCCAGTATTACCAGGTCTTGTTCCAGTATTACCAGGTCTTGTTCCAGTATTACCAAGTCTTGTTCCAGTATTACCAGGTCTTGTTCCAGTATTACCAGGCTTGTTCCAGTATTACAGGTCTTGTTCCAGTATTACCAGGTCTTGTTCCAGTATTACCAGGTCTTGTTCCAGTATTACCAGGTCTTGTTCCAGTATTACCAAGTCTTGTTCCAGTATTACCAGGTCTTGTTCCAGTATTACCAGGTCTTGTTCCAGTATTACCAAGTCTTGTTCCAGTATTACCAAGTCTTGTTCCAGTATTACCAAGTCTTGTTCCAGTATTACCAAGTCTTGTTCCAGTATTACCAGGTCTTGTTCCAGTATTACCATGTCTTGTTCCAGTATTACCAAGTCTTGTTCCAGTATTACCAAGTCTTGTTCCAGTATTACCAAGTCTTGTTCCAGTATTACCAAGTCTTGTTCCAGTATTACCAGGTCTTGTTCCAGTATTACCAGGTCTTGTTCCAGTATTACCAAGTCTTGTTCCAGTATTACCAGGTCTTGTTCCAGTATTACCAAGTCTTGTTCCAGTATTACCAAGTCTTGTTCCAGTATTACCAAGTCTTGTTCCAGTATTACCAAGTCTTGTTCCAGTATTACCAGGTCTTGTTCCAGTATTACCAGGTCTTGTTCCAGTATTACCAAGTCTTGTTCCAGTATTACCAAGTCTTGTTCCAGTATTACCAAGTCTTGTTCCAGTATTACCAGGTCTTGTTCCAGTATTACCAGGTCTTGTTCCAGTATTACCAGGTCTTGTTCCAGTATTACTAGGTCTTGCTCCAGTATTACCAGGTCTTGTTCCAGTATTACCAGGTCTTGTTCCAGTATTACCAAGTCTTGTTCCAGTATTACCAAGTCTTGTTCCAGTATTACCAAGTCTTGTTCCAGTATTACCAGGTCTTGTTCCAGTATTACCAGGTCTTGTTCCAGTATTACCAGGTCTTGTTCCAGTATTACCAGATCTTGTTCCAGTATTACCAGATCTTGTTCCAGTATTACCAGGTCTTGTTCCAGTATTACCAGGTCTTGTTCCAGTATTACCAGGTCTTGTTCCAGTGTTACCAGGTCTTGTTCCAGTATTATCAAGTCTTGTTCCAGTATTACCAGGTCTTGTTCCAGTATTACCAGGCCTTGTTCCAGTATTACTAGGTCTTGTTCCAGTATTACCAGGTCTTGTTCCAGTATTACCAGGTCTTGTTCCAGTATTACCAGGTCTTGTTCCAGTATTACCAAGTCTTGTTCCAGTATTACCAGGTCTTGTTCCAGTATTACCAGGTCTTGTTCCAGTATTACCAAGTCTTGTTCCAGTATTACCAAGTCTTGTTCCAGTATTACCAAGTCTTGTTCCAGTATTACCAAGTCTTGTTCCAGTATTACCAGGTCTTGTTCCAGTATTACCAGGTCTTGTTCCAGTATTACCAAGTCTTGTTCCAGTATTACCAAGTCTTGTTCCAGTATTACCAAGTCTTGTTCCAGTATTACCAAGTCTTGTTCCAGTATTACCAGGTCTTGTTCCAGTATTACCAGGTCTTGTTCCAGTATTACCAAGTCTTGTTCCAGTATTACCAGGTCTTGTTCCAGTATTACCAAGTCTTGTTCCAGTATTACCAAGTCTTGTTCCAGTATTACCAAGTCTTGTTCCAGTATTACCAAGTCTTGTTCCAGTATTACCAGGTCTTGTTCCAGTATTACCAGGTCTTGTTCCAGTATTACCAAGTCTTGTTCCAGTATTACCAAGTCTTGTTCCAGTATTACCAAGTCTTGTTCCAGTATTACCAGGTCTTGTTCCAGTATTACCAGGTCTTGTTCCAGTATTACCAAGTCTTGTTCCAGTATTACCAGGTCTTGTTCCAGTATTACCAAGTCTTGTTCCAGTATTACCAAGTCTTGTTCCAGTATTACCAGGTCTTGTTCCAGTATTACCAAGTCTTGTTCCAGTATTACCAAGTCTTGTTCCAGTATTACCAAGTCTTGTTCCAGTATTACCAGGTCTTGTTCCAGTATTACCAGGTCTTGTTCCAGTATTACCAGGTCTTGTTCCAGTATTACCAGGTCTTGTTCCAGTATTACCAAGTCTTGTTCCAGTATTACCAGGTCTTGTTCCAGTATTACCAAGTCTTGTTCCAGTATTACCAGGTCTTGTTCCAGTATTACCAAGTCTTGTTCCAGTATTACCATGTCTTGTTCCAGTATTACCAAGTCTTGTTCCAGTATTACCAGGTCTTGTTCCAGTATTACCAAGTCTTGTTCCAGTATTACCAAGTCTTGTTCCAGTATTACCAAGTCTTGTTCCAGTATTACCAGGTCTTGTTCCAGTATTACCAAGTCTTGTTCCAGTATTACCAGGTCTTGTTCCAGTATTACCAGGTCTTGTTCCAGTATTACCAGGTCTTGTTCCAGTATTACCAAGTCTTGTTCCAGTATTACCAGGTCTTGTTCCAGTATGACCAAGTCTTGTTCCAGTATTACCAAGTCTTGTTCCAGTATTACCAAGTCTTGTTCCAGTATTACCAGGTCTTGTTCCAGTATTACCAGGTCTTGTTCCAGTATTACCAGGTCTTGTTCCAGTATTACCAAGTCTTGTTCCAGTATTACCAGGTCTTGTTCCAGTATTACCAGGTCTTGTTCCAGTATTACAGGTCTTGTTCCAGTATTACCAGGTCTTGTTCCAGTATTACCAGGTCTTGTTCCAGTATTACCAGGTCTTGTTCCAGTATTACCAAGTCTTGTTCCAGTATTACCAGGTCTTGTTCCAGTATTACCAGGTCTTGTTCCAGTATTACCAAGTCTTGTTCCAGTATTACCAAGTCTTGTTCCAGTATTACCAAGTCTTGTTCCAGTATTACCAAGTCTTGTTCCAGTATTACCAGGTCTTGTTCCAGTATTACCAGGTCTTGTTCCAGTATTACCAAGTCTTGTTCCAGTATTACCAAGTCTTGTTCCAGTATTACCAAGTCTTGTTCCAGTATTACCAAGTCTTGTTCCAGTATTACCAGGTCTTGTTCCAGTATTACCAGGTCTTGTTCCAGTATTACCAAGTCTTGTTCCAGTATTACCAGGTCTTGTTCCAGTATTACCAAGTCTTGTTCCAGTATTACCAAGTCTTGTTCCAGTATTACCAGGTCTTGTTCCAGTATTACCAAGTCTTGTTCCAGTATTACCAGGTCTTGTTCCAGTATTACCAGGTCTTGTTCCAGTATTACCAAGTCTTGTTCCAGTATTACCAAGTCTTGTTCCAGTATTACCAAGTCTTGTTCCAGTATTACCAGGTCTTGTTCCAGTATTACCAGGTCTTGTTCCAGTATTACCAAGTCTTGTTCCAGTATTACCAGGTCTTGTTCCAGTATTACCAAGTCTTGTTCCAGTATTACCAGGTCTTGTTCCAGTATTACCAGGTCTTGTTCCAGTATTACCAAGTCTTGTTCCAGTATTACCAAGTCTTGTTCCAGTATTACCAAGTCTTGTTCCAGTATTACCAGGTCTTGTTCCAGTATTACCAGGTCTTGTTCCAGTATTACCAGGTCTTGTTCCAGTATTACCAGGTCTTGTTCCAGTATTACCAGGTCTTGTTCCAGTATTACCAAGTCTTGTTCCAGTATTACCAGGTCTTGTTCCAGTATTACCAAGTCTTGTTCCAGTATTACCAGGTCTTGTTCCAGTATTACCAAGTCTTGTTCCAGTATTACCAAGTCTTGTTCCAGTATTACCAAGTCTTGTTCCAGTATTACCAGGTCTTGTTCCAGTATTACCAAGTCTTGTTCCAGTATTACCAAGTCTTGTTCCAGTATTACCAGGTCTTGTTCCAGTATTACCAGGTCTTGTTCCAGTATTACCAAGTCTTGTTCCAGTATTACCAGGTCTTGTTCCAGTATTACCAGGTCTTGTTCCAGTATTACCAGGTCTTGTTCCAGTATTACCAAGTCTTGTTCCAGTATTACCAGGTCTTGTTCCAGTATTACCAAGTCTTGTTCCAGTATTACCAAGTCTTGTTCAGTATTACCAAGTCTTGTTCCAGTATTACCAGTCTTGTTCCAGTATTACCAGGTCTTGTTCCAGTATTACCAAGTCTTGTTCCAGTATTACCAAGTCTTGTTCCAGTATTACCAAGTCTTGTTCCAGTATTACCAGGTCTTGTTCCAGTATTACCAAGTCTTGTTCCAGTATTACCAGGTCTTGTTCCAGTATTACCAGGTCTTGTTCCAGTATTACCAGGTCTTGTTCCAGTATTACCAGGTCTTGTTCCAGTATTACCAGGTCTTGTTCCAGTATTACCAAGTCTTGTTCCAGTATTACCAGGTCTTGTTCCAGTATTACCAGGTCTTGTTCCAGTATTACCAGGTCTTGTTCCAGTATTACCAGGTCTTGTTCCAGTATTACCAGGTCTTGTTCCAGTATTACCAAGTCTTGTTCCAGTATTACCAAGTCTTGTTCCAGTATTACCAGGTCTTGTTCCAGTATTACCAGGTCTTGTTCCAGTATTACCAGGTCTTGTTCCAGTATTACCAGATCTTGTTCCAGTATTACCAGGTCTTGTTCCAGTATTACCAGGTCTTGTTCCAGTATTACCAGGTCTTGTTCCAGTATTACCAAGTCTTGTTCCAGTATTACCAGGTCTTGTTCCAGTATTACCAGGTCTTGTTCCAGTATTACCAGGTCTTGTTCCAGTATTACCAGGTCTTGTTCCAGTATTACCAGGTCTTGTTCCAGTATTACCAAGTCTTGTTCCAGTATTACCAGGTCTTGTTCCAGTATTACCAGGTCTTGTTCCAGTATTACCATGTCTTGTTCCAGTATTACCAAGTCTTGTTCCAGTATTACCAAGTCTTGTTCCAGTATTACCAAGTCTTGTTCCAGTATTACCAGGTCTTGTTCCAGTATTACCAGGTCTTGTTCCAGTATTACCAAGTCTTGTTCCAGTATTACCAAGTCTTGTTCCAGTATTACCAGTCTTGTTCCAGTATTACCAAGTCTTGTTCCAGTATTACCAAGTCTTGTTCCAGTATTACCAGGTCTTGTTCCAGTATTACCAAGTCTTGTTCCAGTATTACCAGGTCTTGTTCCAGTATTACCAGGTCTTGTTCCAGTATTACCAGTCTTGTTCCAGTATTACCAGGTCTTGTTCCAGTATTACCAAGTCTTGTTCCAGTATTACCAGGTCTTGTTCCAGTATTACCAGGTCTTGTTCCAGTATTACCAAGTCTTGTTCCAGTATTACCAGGTCTTGTTCCAGTATTACCAAGTCTTGTTCCAGTATTACCAGTCTTGTTCCAGTATTACCAGGTCTTGTTCCAGTATTACCAAGTCTTGTTCCAGTATTACCAAGTCTTGTTCCAGTATTACCAAGTCTTGTTCCAGTATTACCAGGTCTTGTTCCAGTATTACCATGTCTTGTTCCAGTATTACCAAGTCTTGTTCCAGTATTACCAGGTCTTGTTCCAGTATTACCAGGTCTTGTTCCAGTATTACCAAGTCTTGTTCCAGTATTACCAGGTCTTGTTCCAGTATTACCAGGTCTTGTTCCAGTATTACCAGGTCTTGTTCCAGTATTACCAAGTCTTGTTCCAGTATTACCAAGTCTTGTTCCAGTATTACCAAGTCTTGTTCCAGTATTACCAGGTCTTGTTCCAGTATTACCAAGTCTTGTTCCAGTATTACCAGGTCTTGTTCCAGTATTACCAGGTCTTGTTCCAGTATTACCAAGTCTTGTTCCAGTATTACCAGTCTTGTTCCAGTATTACCAAGTCTTGTTCCAGTATTACCAGGTCTTGTTCCAGTATTACCATGTCTTGTTCCAGTATTACCAAGTCTTGTTCCAGTATTACCAAGTCTTGTTCCAGTATTACCAAGTCTTGTTCCAGTATTACCAAGTCTTGTTCCAGTATTACCAGGTCTTGTTCCAGTATTACCAGGTCTTGTTCCAGTATTACCAAGTCTTGTTCCAGTATTACCAGGTCTTGTTCCAGTATTACCAAGTCTTGTTCCAGTATTACCAAGTCTTGTTCCAGTATTACCAGGTCTTGTTCCAGTATTACCAAGTCTTGTTCCAGTATTACCAAGTCTTGTTCCAGTATTACCAGGTCTTGTTCCAGTATTACCAAGTCTTGTTCCAGTATTACCAAGTCTTGTTCCAGTATTACCAAGTCTTGTTCCAGTATTACCAGGTCTTGTTCCAGTATTACCAAGTCTTGTTCCAGTATTACCAGGTCTTGTTCCAGTATTACCAGGTCTTGTTCCAGTATTACCAGGTCTTGTTCCAGTATTACCAAGTCTTGTTCCAGTATTACCAAGTCTTGTTCCAGTATTACCAAGTCTTGTTCCAGTATTACCAGGTCTTGTTCCAGTATTACCAAGTCTTGTTCCAGTATTACCAGGTCTTGTTCCAGTATTACCAGGTCTTGTTCCAGTATTACCAGGTCTTGTTCCAGTATTACCAGGTCTTGTTCCAGTATTACCAGGTCTTGTTCCAGTATTACCAAGTCTTGTTCCAGTATTACCAGGTCTTGTTCCAGTATTACCAGGTCTTGTTCCAGTATTACCAGGTCTTGTTCCAGTATTACCAGGTCTTGTTCCAGTATTACCAGGTCTTGTTCCAGTATTACCAGGTCTTGTTCCAGTATTACCAAGTCTTGTTCCAGTATTACCAGGTCTTGTTCCAGTATTACCAGGTCTTGTTCCAGTATTACCAGGTCTTGTTCCAGTATTACCAAGTCTTGTTCCAGTATTACCAGGTCTTGTTCCAGTATTACCAGGTCTTGTTCCAGTATTACCAGGTCTTGTTCCAGTATTACCAGGTCTTGTTCCAGTATTACCAGGTCTTGTTCCAGTATTACCAAGGCTTGTTCCAGTATTACCAGGTATTGTTCCAGTATTACGAGGTCTTGTTCCAGTATTACCAGGTCTTGTTCCAGTATTACCAAGTCTTGTTCCAGTATTACCAGGTCTTGTTCCAGTATTACCAGGTCTTGTTCCAGTATTACCAGGTCTTGTTCCAGTATTACCAAGTCTTGTTCCAGTATTACCAGGTCTTGTTCCAGTATTACCAGGTCTTGTTCCAGTATTACCAAGTCTTGTTCCAGTATTACCAAGTCTTGTTCCAGCATTACCAGGTCTTGTTCCAGTATTACCAGGTCTTGTTCCAGTATTACCAGGTCTTGTTCCAGTATTACCAAGTCTTGTTCCAGTATTACCAAGTCTTGTTCCAGTATTACCAAGTCTTGTTCCAGTATTACCAAGTCTTGTTCCAGTATTACCAGGTCTTGTTCCAGTATTACCAGGTCTTGTTCCAGTATTACCAAGTCTTGTTCCAGTATTACCAGGTATTGTTCCAGTATTACCAGGTCTTGTTCTAGTATTACCAGGTCTTGTTCCAGTATTACCAAGTCTTGTTCCAGTATTACCAGGTCTTGTTCCAGTATTACCAAGTCTTGTTCCAGTATTACCAGGTCTTGTTCCAGTATTACCAAGTCTTGTTCCAGTATTACCAGGTCTTGTTCCAGTATTACCAGGTCTTGTTCCAGTATTACCAGGTCTTGTTCCAGTATTACCAAGTCTTGTTCCAGTATTACCAAGTCTTGTTCCAGTATTACCAGGTCTTGTTCCAGTATTACCAAGTCTTGTTCCAGTATTACCAAGTCTTGTTCCAGTATTACCAGGTCTTGTTCCAGTATTACCAGGTCTTGTTCCAGTATTACCAAGTCTTGTTCCAGTATTACCAAGTCTTGTTCCAGTATTACCAGGTCTTGTTCCAGTATTACCAGGTCTTGTTCCAGTATTACCAAGTCTTGTTCCAGTATTACCAGGTCTTGTTCCAGTATTACCAAGTCTTGTTCCAGTATTACCAGGTCTTGTTCCAGTATTACCAAGTCTTGTTCCAGTATTACCAGGTCTTGTTCCAGTATTACCAGGTCTTGTTCCAGTATTACCAAGTCTTGTTCCAGTATTACCAGGTCTTGTTCCAGTATTACCAGGTCTTGTTCCAGTATTACCAGGTCTTGTTCCAGTATTACCAGGTCTTGTTCCAGTATTACCAGGTCTTGTTCCAGTATTACCAGGTCTTGTTCCAGTATTACCAGGTCTTGTTCCAGTATTACCAAGTCTTGTTCCAGTATTACCAAGTCTTGTTCCAGTATTACCAGGTCTTGTTCCAGTATTACCAGGTCTTGTTCCAGTATTACCAAGTCTTGTTCCAGTATTACCAAGTCTTGTTCCAGTATTACCAGGTCTTGTTCCAGTATTACCAGGTCTTGTTCCAGTATTACCAAGTCTTGTTCCAGTATTACCATCACTCCATCCCCAAATAAAATAATAACTTATACGTGGGGGATTTATCAGCACTGAGAAGCACACACACACACACACACACAGACAACCACCACCAACGAACCCCCCTCCCTCCCTCCCTCCCAACGCCGTACCTCCCTATTCTCTCCTTCCCTCCCTCCTTCCTTCCCTCCCTCCTTCCCTCCCTCCTTCCTCCTCCTCCCTCCCTCCCTCTCTCTCGGTGCTTCAGCAAGTGCTTTTACCTAAACTACTTGCCATTTATCAGCGAAAGAACTAAGGAACCTTTTCACCACATTGCTTCACGGTCAGAATGTTGCTCAGGGGGGAATGAGGGAGGGAGGGAGGGAGAGATTTCCAAAATAAATGGCTCGTGTAATGAGTTTTGGCAGCATTTAAGATGAACTTTTGAGGATTTTTGTATAATTCTGTATAATTTTCACTTGAGACTTTTACTTGCAGGAGACAAGATTGAAGATGTATTATTGGGGGGGGGGGGGAGTCGGGGGAGTGGGAAGGGAGGAGGGGCGGGGGGTCAGTTTGCTTGGCTATACTTCACTTGGTGCGGTTCTGGGAGGGAGAGGGGGTGAGAGGTGAGGGAAGTTTGTCTCGCTTCTCTCTCACTGCAGCTTTGTGATCCAGTGTTAACGACGTCTTAGCTGTTTCTCAGTTGGTTCCCCTGCTTGATGGAAATCCTGAGAGACGTTCAGGTAAACACTCACACACCAGCTATGTGTTAATTCGTCCATGATAGGGAGTCCTGGGACCACACCAGTGAGGTCCTGTGACACCAGTCCACGTGGTGTCCCCATGATGCTACGACACCACATAGTGAATGAGTTGCTACAACATCATGTGAGGTTCCTCATACCACCATCTGTGAGGGAGCTACTACACCATGTGAAGCCCCTCATAACACCATCTGTGAGGGAGTTACTACACTACGTGTTTGCTGTTTAACACCTCAGCGCACAAGATCTACGTGATCTCCACTGTAAACATTAATCTGCATGTTCAATCTATGTTCCTTTACCTGTAGACTAATGCTGGTGGAGGCACGAACTATACATACATGGAAACTGCACATACATACATACATGCATAATTACATACATACATACATACATACATACATACATGCATACATGCATACATACATACATACATACATTCGAAGACAGGTAGTTACGAGGCAAACATTCAGGTACCTTACTGTAAAATATTTTATTATAGATATTGCTAATGTCTCATAACTACAGGTAAGATCATGACACACCTGTTAGATCACGTGAATATCAGACACGCCCAGTTTATTTCATCTGTTATTTAAACAAACGTAACCCAACCCAACCACAACCAAACCCAACCAAAACCAACCAAACCCAACCAGACCCAACCAGACCCAACCCAACCAGACCTAACCCAACCCAACCCAACCCAACCCAACCCAACCCAACCCAACCCAACCCAACCCAACCCAACCCAACCCAGCCAACCCAACCCAACCCAACCAAACCCAACCAAACCCAACCAAACCCAACTAAACCCAGCCAACCTTTAACATTAAATTACTATGGCCAGTCATGGTTCTGGTGAGATAAATATTGATTTTTTTCTACCGAATCACACTCCTAATTTCTAAGGTCATCGTCTTTAATACTTTAATATTTTATACATAACCTTTTAAGATTAGGTTAGGTTATGTTAGGCTAGGCTAAGTTACATTACGTTGGGTTAGGTTAGGTTAAGTAAGGGTGCTTAATCATTACGTGATATAAACTGGGGTGCCTAATCTTCAGGTGATCGACTTTTAACTCTTAACTGGGGTCAAGAAAGGTTTACGCTGCCTGGGTCCACATGGTCCATACGGTCTAGACTCCTCATAAATGAAGATGTAAGAATGAACCTAACAACTAGAGGACAGACATAAAACAGCACCAGAAGCATATTGAGATTCCACCTTAATTAGACACGTAACCAGAGTACCAGGTAGACTACGTAATTAATGAAGAATATATTAAAAGAAATGTAGAGAGAGAGAGAGTATAGATATAATAAGATAATATGCTGCAGGTCGTGGTCACTCTCCTGTAGTGTAATATTGAAAATTTGTCGTGTGTGTGTGTGTGTGTGTGTGTGTGTGATTTTTTTATTTTGCCGCTTACAGCGGCTACTTTATTGTACACCCTACACTCATCCTGTGAGCGGTAGCGCAAAAGGATTACAGAGGATATTATGGCACTGAAAGTTACACAGTATTTCATTTACATTATTTGTTTAGTTCTATACATAAAGGGTAACTTATTCACAAATGCGTGAGTACAGGCGTGTGAGGCAGTATGTCTGGCCTCACACTTTGTTATTCACATTTACGTGAGAGGTATTCAAGCACATTGCGTATTTGGTTCTGTACATGAGAATTGATATAGTTACTAAGTGCAAAAAAGTGGATACAATCTTAATATGTCGGCTATCTTGCCATTAGAGATGAAGTGTTGTGCCATTTCACACACAGTGTGCTTGGACCTGTCCCTAAAAGGTTCTATATTCACACAGTCGAGGACGTAGTGTTCAAGTGTGTGGCCATATGTCTGGCCACACACTTTACATTTAGTTTTGTTTACATCTGCTTGAGGAACATACTGCCAAAGGTACTTATATCCTAACCTTAATCTAGCGGTTACAACATCTTGTAATCTAGTGATCTTGTTACTTGCTCCATATACATGTTTCACTTGATACATCTCATCATGGTAACCTATGGATCGACTAGTGCCTGTTTGCACTAGTCTGCTTGCGTCAAACTCATCAATAAGTTCTTTCCTAATTACAATTTTAAGGGTTCTTTTCGACAGACCCAAATTGTATTCAACGGTGTTTTTGTCAGACGCAAGTTTGGCGAGGGCATCAACTCTGTCATGTTTTATGAGGCCTATGTGAGAGGGGATCCACAACAGTTTGACCTTGACACCCCGGTCAACAAGGCACGCATATTTGTGTCTGGCTTCAGAGACAAGAGCGTGACAACCTGAGTCGAGGGTGCCAAGGGCAAGTAGTGAGGATAGAGAGTCAATGATGATGAGACTGTTAGTAACAGTGGTTTCAATGAATTTAATAGCTGTGAGTATGGCAACTAATTCAGTTTGTAGAGTGGATGCCCAGTTGTTAATTCTAACTCCTTTCTCAATTATATTACCGCCAGGTTGAGTCACAACAACAGCACTTCCAGCCCTCCCACAGGCGGTGTTAAGAGATCCATCAGTGTAGATGGTCTGTGTGATATTATCATCAATCTGTAGAGTGTGTATGTGTTCAAGAGCTCTAATTTGGCAGTGTGTTGGAGATAAATGCTTTGTATAATTAATTTTTTGGCGGATACGTCGGTATTGTGATAACGAAGGGAACTGTCCGCCAGGGTGGCAGGAAGCGCTGTTGTGTCTCAACTTTGCACAGGTGGTCTAGTCCAAACATCTTCATATGTGTAGCTGTAGTTTGGATCCATTTAGACTCAGTCGTCCCATGATTCATACATTCTAGCAATTTTAAGGAAACAATGTTATCAGGATCACCACGCAGAAGCCTCAGGGCTAACATGAGGTTGACTTCAATTATTCTGTCTTTAACACTGGGTATACCAATTTTTTTCCTCATATTAAGTACTTTAGTGCTCATGGGACATCCAAGGATAATTCTGAGGGCTTAATTTTGCATTTTCTCGAGCTTGTCAACGCCTTTCCCGTCACGAATGACCAGGGCTGGTGCGTGGTAATCTATCAGAGATCTTATATAGCCTAGGTACATTGTTTTAACAATACTAATATTTATACCATAGTGCGGGCTGCACCCCGCTACACTTCTAAGAGGTCTCAGTCTGTCAGTACATTGGCGGGTTAGCTGTTGTATGGCAGGTAGGGTACAAGGGACGGAAACACCAAGATATTTAAAAGAAGAAACATAGTCAATAGTGTTGTTACCTATCTTGAACTTGGCGGGGCCGCGTTTGCGGTTACCAGCTTGTTTGTTGTGTGTGTGTGTGTGTGTGTGTGTCTGTGTGTTTTATGAATAGCATCTTTACGGAAGCTTTCGATGAATGTCAGAATGAACACTACGACTCCACTTGTCTTGGTTGTGTTGTCAATAGCCTTCGCCCGTTGTGTCATATTGTTTAACTGAATAATATAACGTGACACAAAATTTCCCTCAATTTGACAAACTTTCCCCAAACGTAACATACCAGGGAGGGTAAGACGGGTGTTATTTCCCTAGTGTGTTTATGCAGAGCGGGAGTGTTTTCTTGAGCACTCACACATACACACACACACACACAGAGAGAGCTGATCAATTAGAAACATTTGAAATTCAAGTTCTTGCATTATTAACGTCATTACCTCACCTTTATACCCATTACATATAAAGGTGTCACTAAATTTGCATACCAAAGCATTATCTTTCCAGCACATAAACCTGCAATCCTGTACTCCTCTTGATGACACACACACACACACACACACACACACACACACACACACACACACACACCTCTACCCCCCTCCCCTAAAACTAATAACAAGTAACATTGGAAAAGTAATAATATGTAAATGTAGGATCACTTATATCTTAATAAATGTTCACGATCAGTGTGTATGTGTTATGTACAGGGCACCTCGTAATGGCTTTTCCAATAGGGTATGGTGTGTAGTTCTTCAGCTAATGTGTTGGTGTGTAGACAATTTTTGGGATAGTGTATACATGACGCACACAAGTACACACAGGTAATATATACATTCATATACATACATAGACACACACCAGAAAATAAATAAAAATAATAATGGAAATTTCTCTTTTTATTTCACAGCTATTCACAGTGGAAGGTAAGTGCCGTGGGAGGGAAGTAACGTGGAAGAAAAGTAACGTGGAAGGGAAGTACTGTGGAGGGGAAGTAACATGTATGAGAAGTAACATGGAAGGGAAGTACCGTGGAGGGGAAGTAACATGTATGAGAATTAACATGGAAGGGAAGTACCGTGGAGGGGAAGTAACATGGAGGGGAAGTAACATGGAAGGGAAGTACCGTGGAGGGGAAGTAACATGGAAGGGAAGTAACATGGAAGGGAAGTACCGTGGAAGGGAAGTACCGTGGAAGGGAAGTACCGTGGAAGGGAAGTACCGTGGAGGGGAAGTAACATGGAGGGGAAGTAACATGGAAGGGAAGTACAACGGATGGGAAGTACCGAAGCAGAACATCCCTAACACAGCAATAAGGTTATTTGTTGACCACGAGTGAAGGCAGACTGTGTGTGAATGTGTTGAAAGGGAGGAGAACTAAAAAGATAATCGCAATTTTCATCATGCTCGTTATCATTCAATCTCTCTCTCTCTCTCTCTCTCTCTCTCTCTCTCTCTCTCTCTCTCTCTCTCTCTCTCTCTCTTGTAGCTTTGGGTTGACGCCGTTCTGCATCTTCCCATAAAACAGTTCACTCAGATACAGTTCATCTGTTAGCGACGCCCCACAGGGAATCACAGTGAACGATTCTCTCCCTGGGGAACGAGTGGGGACGGGTGAGGATGGTTAGGGATGGATAAGGATGGTTAGTGATGGATAGGAATGGGTAAGGACGAGTGTGGATGGGTAGAGATAGGTATGGATGGTTAGAGATGGGTAAGGATGAGTGGGGGTGGGTAAGGATGGATGAGGAGAGGTAGATAAGGGTAAAGATAAATAAATGGATAGGGATAGGGTGAGAATGGATAGATATTCAATAAAACATATCAGGCAAGTGTTATTAATTAAGCTAACTCTTCTAAACTGTGTTCAACTCTAAGGCTCCTGTCCTAGTTTTTTTCAGACTGGTAATATCATGTTTATTTCTATACCACTTGGAAGGTTTCATTTGAACTATACAGAGTCGAACATTTGATCTCAGTCCAGACTATTTAATGCTATTGATTCTACAGCTATTTGAAGTAATAACCCCACAAGCTTGAACTTTTTTTTTTACAGTTGCCTAAAATTGTCTTACCAGAATTGATATTTTGATATTTATTTCCTTCTTGTTTCTATCATTATTATTGCATAGTTCTATATTCTCTACCCATCTCTCCTATTTTTGTTTTCTTCTTCAAAATGGATCTTTTGTCTACGCTTTTAATAGTACCACCTTATTTATTTCTTCTGTTTTTTTTTTCTGGTTCATTTATTTAATCTTTCTCTTTCTTTCCTCTCAGTTATGTCTCCTGTCATCATCTTCTATCTCATCTCAATTCCTGTTTAGAAAATTCATAGCCTGTGTACAGTCATCTTTAACTTCGCTTATCTATATTCTATACGTTCTTCCCCTCAGTGTCTAATTTTAGTTCTTTCACACAACAAGGCTGAGGTAGTGGGAAGCTTAACCTCTCACGCTCCATGACAACATCCAGTATAACTAAGCTGTACCGAACTGTTCATTAGAGTTTGTAAATATTCCATGTAACATGTTTGTGTCTGGCCCCACTCGCTCGTTGTGTGTGTGTGTGTGTGTGTTTTACTACTACTATTACACACATACACACACGCACACATACACATCATCACTACTACATAAGCACACATATTAAACCTCTCTGTCTCTTTCTCCCTCACCTATTCTCTCTCTCTCTCTCTCTCTCTCTCTCTCTCTCTCTCTCTCTCTCTCTCTGGTGGAGACTTACGCGTATTAATTTGGTTCTCCCAGGGGGCAGTAACGTGATGAAGCGACGAAAAGATTTTGCAATTATAACTAATCATTTACCATTACCCTAATACCTCCTCCTTCTGGGACGTCACACACACACACACACACACACACACACAGTGAGGTACTGTGACACCACACCGCACCACACCACACTACCCGGTGTCCCCATGACCACGTGAGATCCTTCATATCAACACCTGAGGACGAGTTACTACTCCACGTGAACACCACACTACCCGGTGTCTCAATGACCACGTGAGGTCCCTCATGTCAACACCCGTGGACGAGTTACTGCTCCACGTGAACACCACACCACCCGGTGTCTCAATGACCACGTGAGGTCCCTCATGTCAACACCCGAGGACGAGTTACTGCTCCACGTGAACACCACACCAAACGGTGTCCCCATGACCACCCCCCTCTAAACGTCAACTATGGCACTATCGGAGGACAAGCTGGCAATCCTTGCGAGAATTGTTCACCGATTTTCCATGGGTTGAATGTTGCTTTTCCACTTGGGACACCTCGGTATGTGCTGACAGCATTGCTGGGGTTATGCAGGGTGGTATGGGTGCATGTATCCCATCTTCTACCAAATCTTTCACTTTACAATCATGGTTTGATCGCTCCTACTCTCTTGCATGCAGGGTGAGGATAGGGCATATCGAGTTCTGAAGCTATCTCCTCCTATTACCCACACCTCTTTCATTACTTCTAGGAATCGTTGTAAGGCTATTCTTCAGTGAGGTCTCAAGTGTTTCCGCTCCTCTATGGCATGTTGAGCGCCATAAGGAACGGTTTGAGGCTAGTTGCTCCAGTGAATTTGGTTGTATATTACAACACTTTAGAAGAGTTTTAGAGTGGTCCTTATATCTCTTTCCTGTCCTCCCGCCGAGCTGTTTCCATGTGAGAGCCTTTCATATAATATTTGTCTTGGAAGCCGGTGGTCTGGCATCCTGATAACATGTCCAAGCCAGAGCAAGTGTCTTTTGGCCAGCATGGCTTCAATGGTCGTGTTTGAGCGACGATATAGTTCTTCATGAGTCACTCTATCTTCCCAAGATATTCCAAAGATACGCTTAAGGCATCTAGTGTGGAAGTTTTCCAGCATTTCGATATGGCGTCTGCAGGGCGTCCAGGTTTCTGAGGCATATACTAATGTAGATATACAGACCGCGAGATAAACTGCAGTCTTCGTTCCATTTTTGTGGTCATTGTTGAGAAAGACTCTTGTCCTCAAACGTCCAAATGCAGCTGAGGCTAAATTGATTCTGGTTTGAATTTCCATATCCAGTGAGCAGGTGGGTGTGAGAGTGCTTCCAAGGTACTTAAACTGGTTTACTATTTTCATAAGATCTCCATTAATGTAGAATTGTGGTGCTTCTATTGGTGGAACAATGGGCTGAACAAAAAATCTCAGTCCTCTGGGTGTTAATTTGCAAACTAAGCGAGCTGAAAATACCTGAGATCACGTCCAGTGCACGTTGCATAGATTCTCTGTTACGTGTCATTATTGCACATTCATCTGTCTACTGTAGTTCTATGACCTGAGCTGTTAAGGTCTTTGTGTAGGCCTCCTGACGTCTAATATTAAAAAGGCTACCGTCACGACGGTACCGTATGCCCACACCTGCATCAGGTCCAAGGGCATTGTGTGAGAGTTGTGCTACAGCCAGCAAAAAGATGTTAAATAACACAGGTGCCAGCACACAACCCTGTTTTACGCCCAGTTGGACACTAAATGGTTCTGACTGCACACCACCCACAAGTACCCGGGATTGCATTCCATCATGCATCTGGCGGAGGATGTTTAAAAATCTTGGTGGTACACCGACCCTCTCCAACAAAGTCGAAAGCTTTGGAGAGGTCAATGCGGCGGTGTAAAGGTCTATATTTTGCTCTCGACTCTTTTCTTGAATTTGTCTAGCTGCGAAGATCATGTCTATTGTACTGCCAGCCTTCCTGAATCCACATTGGGATTTAGGAAGAGTGTTCTCCGTTAGGTGTTGAATAAGTCTTGATAACATGATATTTGACAGGATCTTACCAGCAACTACAAGGAGGGAGATGCCTCTGCTGTTACCACAGATTGCTTTGTCACCTTTATTCTTAAAGATTGTTATGATATTTGCATCTTTCCAATCCTGGGGGATGGTCTCTGTGGCCCATGTGGTGAGTAAGAGGCCATGGAGGCGCTCAGTCAGATGGGGACCTCCATGTTTGAAGAATTCAGCAGGAATGCCGTCAGGTCCAGCGCTCTTGTTGTTGCTGAGCCCTCGTATTGCAGTTTCCACTTCTTGTATGAGTGGGGCTTCATCCAGGAGGTGCAGGGTCGACATGGGTGGGATGTTATCCAGTACTGTAGGTGTTATTGGATTAATTCGATTTAGAAGTGTGCTGAAGTGCTCAGTCCATCTTACTGCAATCATTTGATTGCTTTTGTAGAGTGTGGTGCCATCTAAAGATCTTACTGGTGTGACATTACTTCTTTGTGGGCCATAAATGGACTTAACTGCCTCATAGAAGCCGTGTGTGTTATTGACATCAGCAAGGGCTTGAATTTCTTGTGTGTTTTTTTACCCACCAGTCATTTTCCATGCTGCGTAACAGTCTTCGTGTTTCTGACCTGATGTTAGTTAACCGGGTCCCACAGTGTTTATGATTGAGGATTTGATAGCACTGCATCGTGGGCAATTTTTTTGGTTTTGAGAAGATTATGGATGATAGGTGAGTTCTCATCAAACCAGTCCTGATGTCGCTTTTTATACAAGCCAAGTGTTTCCACTGCAGCTTCACTCATTGTAGTCTTCAACTCCTTCCAGCCATCTTCCATAGTGCCAGGTTCCATAATTTCATGGGCTGGGAGTTTTAATATATCCCGCATTATTCATCATTCAAGTCTCGACCTGTCTGGCACCTCTTTAAGTTACTCCCTCCCTCACTCACTCCCTTCCCCTCACCCTCCCTTCCAGATTACTAACAACTCAACATGTCAAAGTCAGCGAGGCGAGGCGTACCCTAACTCCTCAATTGCCCTGAGTGGTTTTACCTGCCTGGACGTGAGGGTGTATCACTACTACACACACACATACACAAACATCATCATCAGTACTACATACACACACACACACATCATCATCACTACTACACACACACACAAACACACACACACACACACACACACACACACACACACATCATCATCACTACTACACACACACTCACACACGCACACATCATCATCACTACTACACACACACTCACACACGCACACATCATCATCACTACTACTACTACACACACACACACACACACATACACACACACACACACACACATCATCATCACTACTACATACACACACATCATCATCACTACCACATACACACACACACACACAAACATCATCATCACTACTACATACATACAAACACACACACACACACACACACACACACATCATCATCACTACTACATACACACACATCATCATCACTACTACATACACACACATCATCATCACTACTACACACACACATCATCACTGCTACACACACATCATCACTACTACACACACACATCATCATCACTACTACACACACATCATCACTACTACATACACACACATCATCACTACTACACACACACATCATCACTACGACACACACACATCATCACTACTACATACACACACATCATCACTACTACACACACACACACATCATCACTACTACATACACACACATCATCACTACTACATACACATCATCACTACTACATACACATCATCACTACTACACACACATCATCATCACTGCTACACACACATCATCACTACTACACACACATCATCATCACTACTACACACACACACACATCATCACTACTACAGACACACACATCATCATCACTGCTACACACACATCATCACTACTACACACACACACACACATCATCACTACTACATACACACATCATCACTACTACACACACACACATCATCACTACTACACACACACACACATCATCACTACTACATACACACATCATCACTACTACACACACACATCATCACTACTACACACACACATCATCACTACTACATACACACATCATCACTACTACATACACACACATCATCACTACTACACACACACATCATCACTACTACACACACACATCATCACTACTACACACACACATCATCACTACTACATACACACACATCATCACTACTACATACACACACATCATCACTACTACACACACACATCATCACTACTACACACACACATCATCACTACTACATACACACACATCATCACTACTACATGCACACACATCATCACTACTACACACACATCATCATCACTGCTACACACACATCATCACTACTACACACACACACACACACATCATCACTACTACATACACACATCATCACTGCAACACACACACATCATCACTACTACATACACACACATCATCACTACTAAATACACACATCATCACTACTACATACACACACATCATCACTACTACATACACACATCATCATCACTACTACATACACACACATCATCATCACTACTACATACACACACATCATCACTACTAAATACACACATCATCACTACTACATACACACACATCATCACTACTACATACACACACATCATCACTACTACACACACACATCATCACTACTACACACACACATCATCATCACTGCTACACACCTCATCATCATCACTACTACACACACACATCATCACTACTACACACACACCTTCACTATGACACACACGCATCATCACTACTACAACTACTCTACTCCACTATTAATACAAAGTTCCAACCTTATTATACAGTTTTCGTACTCCGAGGCCCAATTTTAAAGTTTACCTCCTTGGCTGACTTGAGAATATCTTCATCAAAATCTCTAAAATGACTGGGCAAGAGGTAACCTACATTGGTGCTTATCACCCTTGTCTTTTGGACGTGCGTACTCTCAAGGAGCGTGATGTCAGGATTATCTTCGCCAACACACATCGTCCCTTTGGTCAACTGTGCCGGATTGTGGTAGGTCCCGAACTCAACAAGGAAAGCTGCCTAGGATATGGTGAGGGCATGCTCTTAGCCCTCGCCGTGAAGGACTGCAAGCATTCAGTATCCGTCTTCCGCTGCAGAGACGGCCGCTTTCTTTATTTTGATCCAACACCCCGTCCCGTCCACTCCACCTTCTTGGATTACCTGGCTCGTCACAATATTTCCAAGCAGAACGTCAGTGTGGTGAAGGCCTTCCTCCAACGGCCTGGGTACTATAGCTGCGCCTACCACGCCATCTACTTCCTCGATTATGCCACCTCATTCGGTCCCCGTGACTCTTGGCTTTTAATAAAATATTATAAAGATCACGTGGGAACCTTCACCGACCTTACCGTTATCCGCCGCGTGCAATTCCTCTTGACCGAGTTCGTTAACGACGTCAACCTCTCCGTTAAGGCCACCCCGGGAGGCAACTGCGTTATGAGAGACTTTGTTCCAGCACAACGGTAAACTGCCCAGCCGAAATGAACCTTTCTTCAACTTCATCCTACATACCAAGCAGCTAAGCAGAGAGTGTGGATGCTCGTTTCAGTGCCCCCACCAATAGAGCAGCAGGTAAAGAGACACGACTACCCAAGAAGTCAAGATGGCCGCTGATGGCCGCTGATTGGTCTTCAAAATTAACTTACTAGTATGTCCCCAAAAAAAAAAAAAAAATAGTCTGTCTACAGCACGTCAATGGAGGTCTACAATTTTAATGTAGACCTAGCGTAGATACAGTATATAAATTTTAATTTCCTCTAAGATATATATACTGTATTTACGCTATTATATTTTTACTGGATTTAATTATCCAGTGTCTTTAACAATGCACTGTTTGATAATTTATTGTAACAATCCTGGTGAAGGTTGTTGAGAAGGCGCCAATTTACCACCTGTGCCGTGTGTATATATACAAGACCCCACGCTTGACGTCCAGTGTCTGTACACTCCCGACATATGTTCCGACCGGCAGCCCGGCACTTCTGTATCACATAATTATGTTTATGATGCTCTGTACTGTCATATCGATTAATTATCAGTGTAAATACTTGTAAATAGACATATTTTGTTACAAATATCTATAATATTCTTCAATGTCCTTGGTGAAAGAGAAAGTGTTCCACCTGACAGTAATCCTTAAAAGAACCAGAGGGCGTTAACATCTACCCACAACAAATGGCGTAATGAGTAGGTTCCTATCGGAACCTTTTTCACATCACCAAGTGGCACTTTAATAAACTACTGTATTATTGATGTTAGAATATATCCTCAGATTGAGTTTATTTGACACAGGATACAAGGAGTGACCAGCCATACTTCATGATTATGAGTGATTACCTGTTTGTATCGAGGTACTGAGGTGAGTGTATTATTTTAGTCGTTGGGGAAATTGAAGTGTGACAGATCCTAAACATTTGGTGAGCGACCCATTCGTGTTTGCGTCTCACTTAACAGTTGTTCGCGTTTATGACGAAGTTGTCCGGCCTTCGTCCCCGTGTAGTGATATATTTCGTCACAATGCTGTGTTCACATTATTGTGGTAGGCTCCGTGCGAGTGTTGTTACCCTTAATTAGCACAGTAAGGAGATCAGTTGTCGGTTGTTGTATCGAGACTGTGGGTTCCTGCGTGGATGTAGTCAGTGCTTCGTTCACCAGTTCGTGAGTGTTAGTTTACACGCTCAACGATCATACATTTTGGTTCGAAAGTTTAATGTTTCATAATTATTGTCCGAGTTACAATATTATGATTTACTTTCATGGTTACCTTCAATATAGTTGAGAGTATTAAACTAGGAAAGGAAGCCGGTCTATCTGCTGAAAGTATTAACTCGCTTATAAAGAAAGAGGAACATAAATGTGCACAGG
>CAUDMG010000726.1:0-10909 GCA_958450375.1 Homarus gammarus | reverse complement strand
TACGAGTTGGGGATTTAGAATATAGTTATACGTCTACCCAGATCCCAACAGGTAACAACAAAAAAAAAACAAAGACAATCGGACTTAAAAAAGGGTAGACAAAGGATGCGAGTTTTCGTTATATATAATAAAGTACCATAAATTCCTTAACAAAATATTCAGCTTATAAACTACCCTTAACCAAACTTAACCTAAACACGAACAGTATATACATAGTAATAAAACATAAAACAATAGTGAAGCAATGTGGAGGGGGGAGAGGCAATACAAGATTACAAATACTTAAGTGAGGAGCTGAGATGGCTGACGGGCAAGGCTGAGTATGGTAGAAGACGGTAAATAGTCACTGGGCCGTAGGTTTCCAGGATAGGTGATCCTGTGGTCGCTTCCCAGAGTGAAGTCCTCTCCTCGAATTGGAGCTGACAAAGTAGACTGAGGCGGAAGTGACGCAACAACCAGGATATGGAGAAGGGAAACCCGGGAGTGGTAACTAAGACGAGCCATACTCGTGTTTCGTCCCTAGATGGCGTTGCTCGTGGTGCTGGGTAGGTAGATGAAGACAATCGGTGGAGGGGTTCGTAACAAAGTGTAGTGAAGGTAAGAGGCCGAACGACACATACAAGTGTAGTGAAGGTAACAGGCCAAAAGAGACAAAGAAGGTAGTGAAGGTAAGAGGCCGAACGACACATACAAGTGTAGTGAAGGTAACAGGCCAAAAGAGACAAAGAAGGTAGTGAAGGTAAGAGGCCGAACGACACATACAAGTGTAGTGAAGGTAACAGGCCAAAAGAGACAAAGAAGGTAGTGAAGGTAAGAGGCCGAACGACACATACAAGTGTAATGAAGGTAGCAGGCCAAATGAGATATAGAAGGTAGTGAAGGTATGAGGCCGAATGAGGCATAGAGGGTAGTGAAGGTAACAGGCCAAATGAGACAAAGAAGGTAGTGAAGGTAAGAGGCCGAACGACACATACAAGTGTAGTGAAGGTAACAGGCTATAGAAGACAAAGACCGGGAAGTATGAATGAAATTAAAATTTGTGTTTACAGAGAGATACAGAACCTTGGAGGATTGGTCAAATGAGCCTGAGAACATTTAGAGTGGAGGACTGTGGTCGCCAACCCTCAGATATGAGAACGGTACCCTGATTGATTGATTGAACTTACACACGATAAACAGCTATAACGATACCTGGAACAAACAGACCTATCCAGTATGACTTCTGAGTAACGACTGACAAAATATGACGGGCAAACAATACACCACAGCATGTTCTCAAAGTTTGGGGAGTACATTATAAGGAACTCCTCGCCTCCATAGGCAGCTATCAAACAGGGAGGTAATACCGCCTGAAAAGATATTGGAATTTTAATAGGATGTCTAGTGGTAGACCCTGGTGCCATAGGGCATAAGAAAAAAATTGTGACCAAGTCCCAGGTTGCTTAGCTGACTGACTTTCTGCCTCATTAACACACAGTTGCAGAGTCTCAATTGTTTCTCTTATGTAGACAAGACAACATCTGTCGTATTTTTTTCCATTTCTATATTAATCTATGATGCAATTTATGTTTTCTTTTGCTTTATTTTTCACCCCCCAATGTTGGTCGGTGACCTGTGCCTGGGTGAACTAATCTCCATAAAAAGATTAGTGTGTGTGTATGTGTGTGTGCTTGTGTGTTAAATAGGCGATGTTTAGCATTAAAATGTTCCAGGATGAACATCGTGATATTGTAGTTAGGATGTCTTCGAGAGTGAGGAATGGTCTTTTTGGGGGTACGTAAGTTGCTGCTATTACTATTTCGCCATGAGTTGTCTGTAGCTGACAAAAAAAATTCAACTATGACACTCACCAATCGAATAAAAGCTAAAAAAAAACGATGGAGTGGCAGTAGCGGTGAAAAGGGAGAATCAAATATATAATACTGTAATAGAAAACCTTAACAGTGAATTTATTACCATCAGTCTACAGACAATTCAGGGCAAAATAGTAATAGGAAAAACTTACCTACACCAAAGAAGACCATTCCTCGTTATCGAAGACATCCTTAAACTTATAAACTACAATATTCTAATGTACATCCTAGGAGATTTTAATGCTAAACATTGCATATTTAACAATCAATATATATAAAACAAAGAAGTCTGTCTGTTTGTGTGTCCACAAGAGAATCTCGGAAACTACTTTACTGATCTGGACCAAACTTGGCATGGAAAGCAAGTGTCATGTGGGGATCCCAAAAATGCTCCAACCAACCAGATCCGACACACCCAACCAGACCCAACACACTTCAGAGAACGAGAGAAATAGAGAGAGACTAACGGTCAGCCCGGACGCACACACGTAGAAAAGTCGTATTCCCTACAATGATTTACAGCTATTTTGATCCTTAGATTCTCTTTCATTATGGCTTACTGTTTTCTGCATCTAACCTCCATTCATTACACCACATATTATAGCTAATTTTATCCTTATGCTCTCTCTCATTACAGCTCACTTTTCTTTGATCTCTAACTTTTCTAGGCTGTCCATTCTAACAAGGTAGGTAGGTAGGTAGTCCATTCTAACGAGGTATGCCAAACGTACGATATTTCACATGTGGCCTAGCGAAAGAGCCGCCTGGAGGGCGGCAATTCTGCTAGTAGTGTGATAGTGTGGTGTAGTGTGGTGTAGGACCTTGAGAGGTCAGGAGGAAGTGAAGTCCTAGTAAAGCGACACACTTACCAACACAAAGAGGTCACTAAACACACAAGGGAGAGGTGAGGGAGTGTGAGAGGTGAGGGAGTGTTGGAGGTGAGGGAGTGTGAGAGGTGAGGGAGTGTGGGAGGTGAGGGAGTGTGAGAGGTGAGGGAGTGTGAGAGGTGAGGGAGTGTGGGAGGTGAGGGAGTGTGAGAGGTGAGGGAGTGTGAGAGGTGAGGGAGTGTGAGAGGTGTGGGAGTGTGAGAGAGTGTGGGAGGTGAGGGGATGTGAGAGGTGAGGGGGTGTGAGTGGTGAGGGAGTGTGAGAGGTGAGGGGGTGTGAGAGGTGAGGGGGTGTGAGAGGTGAGGGGGTGTGAGAGGTGAGGGGGTGTGAGAGGTGAGGGGGTGTGAGAGAGTGTGGGAGTGTGAGAGAGTGTGAGAGGTGAGGGGGTGTGAGAGGTGAGGGGGTGTGAGAGGTGAGGGGGTGTGAGAGGTGAGGGGGTGTGAGAGGTGAGGGGGTGTGAGAGGTGAGGGGGTGTGAGAAGTGAAGGAGTGTGAGTGGTGAGGGAGTGTAAGAGAAGAAGCTGGGAGCGAACAACAACACGACAACAACAATAACAACGATAACAACAACAATACAACGACAACAAAAACAACAACGACAACAATAATACAATGACAACAATACAACATCAAAAACAACAACGACAACAACAATACAAGGACAACAATACAACAACAACAATACGACGACAACAATACAACAACAATAACAACGACAACACGGAACTAACAATACAAAAAACTACATCGTAAATCACAACGAGACAACATACATAATAAATCACAAGAAATAGATTATCACATATTACAAAATTCATGAGAGAGAGAGAGAGAGAGAGAGAGAGAGAGAAAGAGAGAGATAATAGTGTAGTGGTGAATATGGTGTAGGGAAAATACAGTGATGGTGAAGGGGGGAGATGGTGGTGGTGTGATGGAGAGATGGTGGTGAAGAATACTAACAGGGAGAGATTTTGATGGTGAAGGTGATAATGGTGATGATTATGGTGATGGGGTGGTGTAGTGTTGTGTAAAGGTTGAGGATGATGTTGTATGGTGTGGTAGACAGGGTGAGGATGGTGTTGTATGGTGTGGTAGACAGGGTGAGGATGGTGTTGTATGGTGTGGTAGACAGGGTGAGGATGGTGCAGTGTGGATTAAGAGGTTGAAGATGTGATGATGGTATGGTGTGGCTGTGTAGATATTGAGGATGGCATGGTGTGGTAGACAACTTGAGGATGGTGTGGTAGTGTGAAATGAGAGGGGGATGTGGCGGTGTGTGAGTGTGTGTGTGTGTAAGAATGTGCTTATGCTTGACCAGGAAGGAAGAGTGTGGCTGGGGTGGGGGTTGAGAGGACAGGTGGGGGTAGAGGTAGGGACGTGGTGGGGGTAGTCTTGGGGTAGAGGTAGGGGTAGGGGAGTGGTGGTGATAGAGGTAGGGGAGTGGTGGGGGTAGAGGCGGGGGAGTGGTGGGGGTAGAGGTAGGGGAGTGGTGGGGGTAGAGGTAGGGGAGTGGTGGGGGTAGTTTTGGGGTAGAGGTAGGGGTAGGGGAGTGGTGGTGATAGAGGTAGGGACGTGGTAGGGGTAGTCTTGGGGTAGAGGTAGGGGTAGTCTTGGGGTAGGGGTAGGGGAGTGGTGGGGATAGAGGTAGGGGAGTGGTGGGGGTAGAGGCGGGGGAGTGGTGGGGGTAGAGGCGGGGGAGTGGTGAGGGTAGAGGTAGGGGAGTGGTGGGGGTAGTTTTGGGGTAGAGGTAGGGGTAGGGGAGTGGTGGTGATAGAGGTAGGGGAGTGGTGGTGATAGAGGTAGGGGAGTGGTGGGGGTAGAGGCGGGGGAGTGGTGAGGGTAGAGGTAGGGACGTGGTGGGGGTAGTCTTGGGGTAGAGGTAGGGAGTGGTGGGATAGAGGTAGGGGAGTGGTGGGGATAGAGGTAGGGGAGTGGTGGGGGTAGAGGCGGGGGAGTGGTGGGGGTAGAGGAGTGGTGGGGGTAGAGGCGGGGGAGTGGTGAGGGTAGAGGTAGGGGAGTGGTGGGGGTAGAGGTAGGGGAGTGGTGGGGGTAGTCTTGGGGTAGAGGTAGGGGAGTGGTGGGGATAGAGGCAGGGGAGTGGTGGGGGTAGAGGTAGGGGAGTGGTGGGGGTAGAGGTGGGGGAGTGGTGGGGGTAGAGGTGGGGGAGTGGTGGGGGTAGAGGTGGGGGAGTGGTGGGGATAGAGGTAGTGGAGTGGTGGGGATAGAGGTAGGGGAGTGGTGGGGGTAGAGGTAGGGGAGTGGTGGGGGTAGAGGTAGGGGAGTGGTGGGGGTAGAGGTAGGGGAGTGGTGGGGGTAGAGGTAGGGGAGTGGTGGGGGTAGAGGTAGGGGAGTGGTGGGGGTAGAGGTAGGGGAGTGGTGGGGGTAGAGGTAGGGGAGTGGTGGGGTAGAGGTAGGGGAGTGGTGGGGGTAGAGGTAGGGGAGTGGTGGGGGTAGAGGTAGGGGAGTGGTGGGGGTAGAGGTAAGGGAGTGGTGGGGTAGTCTTGGGGTAGGGGTAGGGGAGTGGTGGGGATAGAGGTAGGGGAGTGGTGGGGTAGAGGTAGGGAGAGTGGTGGGGGTAGAGGTGGGAGAGTGGTGGGGTAGAGGTAGGGGAGTGGTGGGGGTAGAGGTAGGGGAGTGGTGGGGTAGAGGAAGGGGAGTGGTGGGGGTAGAGGTGGGGGAGTGGTGGGGGTAGAGGTGGGGGAGTGGTGGGGATATAGGTAGGGGAGTGGTGGGGGTAGAGGTGGGGGAGTGGTGGGGATAGAGGTAGGGGAGTGGTGGGGATAGAGGTAGGGGAGTGGTGGGGGTAGAGGTAGGGGAGTGGTGGGGGTAGAGGTAGGAGAGTGGTGGGGGTAGAGGTAGGGGAGTGGAGGATGTAGAGGTGGGGGAGTGGTGGGGGTAGAGGTGGGGGAGTGTTGGGGGTAGAGGTGGGGAGTGGTGGGGGTAGAGGTAAGGGAGTGGTGGGGGTAGAGGTAGGGGAGTGGTGGGGGTAGAGGTAGGGGAGTGGTGGGGGTAGAGGTAGGGGAGTGGTGGGAGTAGAGGTAGGGGAGTGGTGGGAGTAGAGGTAGGGGAGTGGTGGGAGTAGAGGTTGGGGATTGGTGGGGGTAGAGGTAGGGAAGTGGTGGGGGTAGAGGTAGGGAAGTGGTGGGGGTAGAGGCTGGGAGAGGTGGTGGGGGGAGAGGTGGTGGGGGGAGAGGTGGTGGGGTGTGGGGGGCAGAGGTGGTGGGGGAGTGGGGGGGCAGAGGTGGTGGGGGTGTGGGGGGGCAGAGGTGGTGGGGGAGTGGGGGTGTGGGGGGGCAGAGGTGGTGGGGGAGTGGGGGTGTGGGGGGCGTGGGGGTGTGGGGGGACTGTGGGGGGGGGGTGGGGGAGGTGTGGGGGGGGCAGGTTGAATGAAACAGGATACTTTACTGAGGTCTGTATGAGAATGTAATGGAGGGGGTAAAAATAGTTGGTGGCTCCTAATGATGGCAAGAACAAATCACATTAATTATTCAGTAAACATCAACAAACGACAAAGGCATGAAAAAACTATTTTTTATGCAGTGTTCATAATGAAATATTGGAGCAATGGAAAAGGATTGATTCAAGACCTTCTTACTCTATTAATCTTGTCCGACCAAAGTGAACAGGGTGTAGTGGACTTCTCCCCTACAACTGCCTAACTGCGTAGCCACGCCACCACCTGTTACCACATTAGAGTTTCCTTCCATCCTGAGTGCTAGACAACTTTAATATCTCGATACCCCTACAATGGTGACTCCCGGAGATAAGCACTCACACAGGATGGAGGACGGACGGATCTCTCTGCCGATTTTCAACCACAACGTCGAGGACTGGCTTGACCATGTGGAAGCAGCCCTCGCCGGCTCACGAGCGACCGACGAACAAAAGTATTGCGCCCTGCTTTGTGCCTTACCCACGGAAGTGGCCACGCGGGTCTCACAAACCATTTCCAACCCTCCAGATCACAACAAATTCGCTACCCTGCGGGCTGCCTTGAAGACGTGTTATCAACAGACCAGCCCCAATCTCCTGCAAGATCTATCCTCTACCTCCCTCGGGAACTCAACCCCGGGACGTCTCTGGGAGGAGATGTGTCGGCTGAACTCCCGTCACACAGACAGACTCCCCGACTCTATCCTGCGCCAGCTTCACGCACAAAAGCTACCCACAGAAGTACGCAACATCCTGTCCGCAGTAGATTACTCTACGACACCGGAACTATATGCAACCGCGGCAGATAGAATTTTTAACGAATGCGCTGCTGCACCCCTTGCCGCCACGGTCACACCAGTACCTACCATCGAACTTGTAAGCCGGGTCAACGCCCCTCAGCCGAGCAATTCCTCACAAGACATCAAGGACCTGTTGCAAATTTTGAACCGCAGGATGGACACTGTTGAGCAGTTCTGCTCCTCCATACCCGCTGCTGCGCCGGTTCCTGACTCACATACTACGCCCTACAAGTTCCGACACACAGCAGCCAACCCCCAGCACAACAAATTTACCCTCTGCTGGTATCACCAGACTTTCGGCCGCTATGCTCGAAACTGTGAGCCCTATTGCACCTATTCGGGAAACGGCAACACCGGAGGCTGGTAGACGCCTCAGCCTCCGTCCCTCCAGGCGTCTCATTACTGCGCGTCACCGACCGCACCTCCGGCAAGAAGTTTCTCATCGACACCGGTTCATCGGTCAGCCTCATCCCTCCCTCACTACGAGACAAGTCAAAGCAACCCTCGTATGACCTGTTCGCTGCCAACGGTACCTCCATCGCCTCCTACGGCGTACGCACCCTCGCCTTAGACCTCGGTCTGCCCAAGACTCTGCGTTGGTTATTCGTGATAGCAGACGTGTCTCAACCCATCCTTGGTTTCGACTTCCTCACCTTCCACAAGCTCGGCGTCAAACCAAGTCATCTATGCCTCATTCATGAGCCTACAGCACGCAAGATCCAGGGTTCTCGTGCCAGACACACGGACGCTATCACCTGTCTTGCGCCTTCCAACGAGTTCTCCTCCCTGCTCGACGAATTCAAGGAGCTTTTCTCACCCCGAGTCTCCCTACCCCCACCACCTACGTCGGGAATTTTCCACCACATCGAAACCAAAGGACCACCTGTCTTTTCACGCCCTCGCCGCCTGCGCCCTGAGCTCCTGTACACAGCCAAAGCAGAATTCAACAAACTACTGCAAGACGGCATCATTCGCCCTTCAAGGAGTCCCTGGGCATCGCCTCTTCACATGGTTCCTAAGCAAACACCCGGCGAGTGGAGGGTGTGTGGCGACTACAGAGCCCTGAATCTCGTCACCAAACCTGACAGGTACCCTATTCCGCATGTCCAGGACTTTCACCACAAACTTCATGGCAAGACTATCTTCTCGAAGATCGACTTGGAGCGTGCCTTCCACCAGATCCCAGTAGCACCGGCAGATACCCAGAAGACAGCCATCACCACTCCGTTCGGACTCTTCGAGTACACTTTCATGAGTTTTGGCTTACGCAATGCAGCACAGACTTTCCAGAGGTTCATGGACCATATGCTTCGCGACCTCGATTTTGTCACCGTCTACATTGACGACATCCTCGTCGCATCTTCGACGCCTGCCGAGCACCACCACCACCTACAACTCCTTCTCCAACGCCTGCAGAACAACAACATGAAAGTTCATCCTGCTAAGTGCGTCTTTGGAACCTCGGCCATCGATTTCCTCGGTCACAGAGTCTCGCCCAGTGGCATACAACCCCTACCACAGAAGATAACCGCGATTAGGGAGTTCCCCAAACCTGAAACGGCGAAGAAACTCCGGGAGTTCCTGGGTTTAGTCAACTACTACCACCGCTTCATTGACAAAGCTGCCACCGTCCTAGCCCCCCTACACGACCTTCTCAAGGGACGCCCAAAGAAGTCTCACAAGTCTCTCATGTGGACTCAAGAGGCTACTACGGCATTCACCACTATCAAACAGCACATCACACGCCTCACCCTCCTGGCCCACCCCGCACCTAACGCCCGGACCACTCTCACAACAGACGCTTCTTCTACTGCAGTGGGCGCCGTCTTACAGCAGGAGATCAACGGAACTTTCATGCCCGTTGCTTTCTTCTCACAACGGCTTCAACCACCACACCTCAAGTACAGCGCTTTTGATCGAGAACTCCTGGCCATATACTTGGCTGTCAGACATTTCCAACACTTCCTCGAGGCCCGTCAGTTCACCATCTTCACTGATCACAAGCCCCTCGTCCACGCTTTCGCTTCAGCTTCCCAGTCACATACACCTCGTGTCCTGCGCCACTTGGCTTACATCTCGGAGTTCTCCAGCGACGTCCAACACATTAAAGGCAGCCACAACGAGATCGCCGACGCCCTCTCTCGTTGTATATCCACCATTCTTCCCTCATCTCCACCCATTGATTATGGGCAGCTAGCCGCGGCTCAAGAGAAAGACGAAGACCTGGCAGCTTACAAGACATCCCCCTCAGGCCTCATACTCCAAGAACTCCCTGTTCCTGGCACAAAGATAAAATTGTGGTGCGACGTATCCTGTGGACAGCCTAGACCGTTCGTGCCTCACGTCCACCGCCGCGCTGTTTTCGACCGCATCCATGGTCTCAGCCACCCGGGTGTGCGGGCCTCCCAGCGCCTCCTCACGCAACGTGTCGTCTGGCCCGGCATCAAGTCTGATACTAAGAAATGGGCTGCCCAGTGCCTAGCCTGCCAGTCCTCCAAAATACATCGTCACATACGGGCCCCCTTACAAGCCTTTCCTATTCCCAAAGGACGTTTTCAAGTAGTACACCTCGACATCGTGGGACCTCTTCCATCATCCTACGGTAGCACCTACATCTTCACCTGCATCGACCGTTTCACCAGGTGGACAGAAGCAATTCCCATGCCCAACGCTACAGCAGAGACTACTGTCCGCGCCTTCATGTCCGGTTGGGTTTCCCGTTTTGGCCCCCCCGCTACCGTAATCACTGACCGAGGAGTACAGTTTGAGTCACAACTCTGGCAGCACCTCCTACAGTTCCTCGGCACGTCTAGACAACGCACTACAGCATACCACCCTCAAGCCAACGGCATGGTAGAACGTTTTCACCGGCAGCTGAAGGACGCACTCAAGGCACAGCACGACCCTTACAGCTGGACTGATGCGCTTCCCTTAGTGCTCCTCGGCATCCGTGCGTCACACAAGGAGGATATGGGCTGTAGCCCAGCAGATCTGACACTAGGCGAGCCCCTTCGGCTACCCGGGGATTTCTCACTCCCTCCTGATCCCAATCAGGCCACTCCAGCCGTTCGTCACGACTTACTCCAAAAGCTACGACAGGCAGTTTCTGCATTCAGAGCTACTGCTCCACGCCAGCCTACTCGGCGCCCTGAACACATCCCTCCTGCACTACTCACAGCCGAGTATGTTTTCGTCAGGCATGATGCTCACCGCAACCCATTACAACGCCCCTACGATGGACCCTTCCAGGTCGTTACCCGTTCTGCAAAGTTCCTGACAATTATCCGGAATGGCAGACATGACACCGTCAGCATAGACAGAGTCAAACCGGCCGCCTTACCCGTCGGGCCCCCAGCCCAGCAGCACCATCAACAAACTACGCCTGCACCAGTCCACCCGCAGTTACCACCGGCAGCAACACCACGCCCACGACATTTCTGGGCACCCTCTTTTCACCCTCATGTACAACCTGCTCCTGTCATAGAACCTGAACCTGTAGTAAGCCTCCCTCCTATCATAGAACCTGCTCCTGTCATAGACCCTCCTCCTGTCATAGAACCTGAACCTGCTCCTGCCATGGACCCTCCTCCTGACGCAGCCCCTGCAGCAGCAGGAGCACAACAACCATTGCTTGTACAACCTCCTCTAATCCCAAACCCTCTTTCTCCTCCTAATTCTCCCACAGGTTTTGTGTCACTGGACGGAGTTGTTACACGTAGCGGTCGAGTCGTACATACACCTGCCCGGTATGTGTTATGTGTGGGACACAACCCGGACAACATCCAGCCTCCCGCCGCGCCGGGAGGGGAGGGGGAGTATTGTAGTGGACTTCTCCCCTACAACTGCCTAACTGCGTAGCCACGCCACCACCTGTTACCACATTAGAGTTTCCTTCCATCCTGAGTGCTAGACAACTTTAATATCTCGATACCCTACAA